>PVKS010011392.1:0-56834 GCA_004027875.1 Aplodontia rufa | reverse complement strand
TTATGCTTAGTAAAATCAGCTTAACCCAGAGAACCAAGGGTAGAATGTCTCCACTCATCGGTGGAGGCTGGATCTAGACCCTGGTCATTGAGAAAGGTGGTCTATTATCATGTGTTAAATCCAGATAAGGTGTAATGTTATACAGCTTAATACTTTTTTAGAGATATTGTGGGAAGGGGAAGGGAGGGATATGGGTAGGTAATTGGGGGAGCACTCCTGGGGGTAAATCTAGTATCCAGAAACTATACACATTTTATATTATTTTGTTAAAAACTTGTATGGTTGTTCAATGATAAATTTCTCAATAAAAAAAGAAAAAAAATTAAGGATGGATCCACATACAATGCAGTTATCCCTTCTCTGGGTATTTTCCCAGAGTTAGAATCAGCATATTACAGTGACACAACAAAATCTGTGTTCATAGCACCTCAATTTACATTAGCTAAATTATGGAAACAACCCAGATGCCCCTCACTATATGAATTGATCAAAAAACTGTGGTGTATACACACACACACACACACACACACACACAATGGAATTCTACTCAACTAGAAACAATGATATTGCAGCCTTTGAAGGTAAATGGATGGCAATGGAAGAAATCATGCTGAGCAAAGTTAACCAAACCCAGTGAGTCAAGGGTCAAATGTTTTCCCTCACTTGTGGAAGCTGGAGTTAAACCCAGGCTTGGGATAAAGGTAGTCAAACTCATGTATTAGACCCAGCAAGGGCACAGCAACACATCATTTAGCGGAGTGATGGACATATAGAGGACAATGGGATGGAAAAGGCAGAAGACCGGAGAGTGAGAGAAGAAAGGGAGGGATCCAGTGAGACAATCAACAATGTAGCACACTTTTTACCTCCCTGAGAAGTCAAAAAATTTGTACGCAATCATTTAATTCCAGAAAATTCACAATCATATATATATGCCCCTATATATATATATAATTATATTTGTTAGGGGCATAATATAGAAGAACCAAGAGACTGGGGTGTTGGAGATGTGGGAATAACTATGGTTTAGGATCAAATGCATTTCATATTGTTAATTTATGCACATTTACGATTGTACAGCAACTCAATTCCTTAGTAAAAAACATGTATATATGTATATGTATATATGTATATGTATATATATATATATATATATATATTTATATATATAGTGAGAGAGAGAGAGACAGAGAAGGAAAAACAAGGGGCTGGAGTGGTGGCTCAGCGGTTGTGGCACTTGCCTGGCATGCACAAGTATGCGAGTTCAAACCCCAGCACTACGTACACAATGAAGTGTCAGAGCAAAAAAGTCACATGAAAAACTAAATAAAATTGATTCTCTCTCTCTCTCTCTCACTGTCCCTCTCTCTGAAAAAAAAGAATGAACAACAAGAAAACATTAATAAATTGTAAAATAATTGGAAACCATGTAATGCACAATTTATAGAAATACCAGGAAGAGAAGAGAGAGAATGCAACAGAAGAATTACATAGGATCATTGACTGAGCAATTTTGAAAATTGCCAGACACAATAGCATAGACCTGGGAAACACCAAACAGAATAAAACACACAAATCAAGTATATAAACAGGGCACTAATTTAAATAAATAGAGGTAGATATGTAAACTGCAGAAAAATCAGTAGAACAGAGGGAGGAGATCATGGGAAGAAAAAGGGAGGGAGAAAGTGCTAGGGACTGAATTAGAGAATTTTATTTTCTATGCTTTTGTGATTTATCAAAACATATCAATGTTATATATAACTAAAAAATCAACCAAATAAAAACAAAAAAACTCAAAAAAGGTATATACCATAGAAGAACAATATGTTTTTTCACATTTATCATAAAATTGTTTTCCAATCTTCCCCAAAATATTTTAAAGATGCTTTTAGAAGTGATTTGAAGAATTATCTTAGAATTCTCTAAATCAGAAAGTAATAATGGACATATTTTAATTGCTCCCTCATTTTTAACCATGAAATATAATTTATATGCTTGCTAATCTTTCATAAATTTGGTGAATTCAATTAGGGATGTAAGAATTAACATAACAAAAATACAAAATGAAAACCAAAACAAAGAAGAGGTTGTACACACCTGTAATCCTAAAGATTCAAGAGGCTGAAGGCAGGAGGATCTCTGGTTCAATGTTAGCCTCAGCAACTCAGCAAAGCCATAATGTAACTTGGCAAGACCCAGTCTCAAAATAAAAGATGAAACCAGCTTGGGATGTAGCTCAGTAGTGAAGTGCCTCTGAGTTCAACTCCCAGTACAAAAAACAAAAAACACAACACAAAACAAAATACCAAAATAAAACTGTATCAGGATTGTCAAACTCAAACTACATAGTGGTCACAAAAAATCTTGAGCACCTTTTGAAGAAGTTAGGGGTGAGGTGGGAGAAAAACTTTACCAAGAGAAGACCAAAAATAAGAATTTACAATGGATATCTCATCAGACCATGCATGTAAAACAGAGTAGAATGAAAAATTTAAAGTCATGAAAGAAAACAAAAACAAAAATCCTGGAATTGTATCATCTGTGAAACTATCCTTTAAAAGTAAAAGAGAAATGTAAACTTTCTTGGACAAGCAAATATTTCACCAGAATTGTCTAAAGAAATATAAAAAGAAGTTCTTCAAGTAGAAGAAAATTTATGTAAATCAGAATCCAGAATCTGTGTGAGGAAAGGTGCATATCAGAGAATTATTAAATGAAGAAAGAATGAAATTTTTATTTGATTAATTTTAATTGATCTAAAATAACTTTTTTTTAAGAAAGAGGGGACAGAGAGAGAGAGAGAGAGAGAGAAAGAGACAAGCAATTTTTGTTTAGTTTTTCATGTGACTTTCATTTCTCAGATACTTTGTTGTGTACGTGGTGCTGGGATTTGAACTCATGTACTCGCGCATGTCAGGCAAGCGCCATAACCACCAAGCCACTGCTCCAGCCCCCTAAAATAACTTTGGAAGAGTAATAATATGTTGGATTTCTGAAATGTTTGAAAGCTATAGCTGAGAGGACATATATAAGGTGTGGAAATGTTTTAATTATTTATAATACTTTAAGTTATCTCATAAGATTTCTAAACTACACATGAAGCAGCAGAGTGTTATTTAAATTGATTAATAAACTTAGATTACTAAAAGAAATGCATATTACAAACTCTATGGAAGCACCAACAGTTTTTTAAAGGAAAATTAAATGATATGTTAAGAGAGGAGAAAAATTAAATCATATGAAATTTGGCTAGGAAGCTAAATAGCTTAAAAGAGCAGGATTTTTAGGTGGTGACACTATGATATTGTAATGGGTGCTATGAGTACATTGATTTTCATAGTACAATAAGTTAGCCTTAAAATAGGCAAAAAATCATATTTAAATATTAAGATATCAGTAGATTCCCTAATGTGTAGCAGAAAATAGCAAAAGAGTACAGATGTATAAAACAACCTCATAGAAAGCAGGGAGAAAAAACTGCTAGCTCTAAGAACTGGAAATGAATCTATAAGAGTAAAAGTAACATGAAATATACGTCAGCATACACCAATCGACAAAGTGGTGCCCATAAACACACAGATTTTTAACCTCAATAGGTGTAGACTGAAATTGAACAGTTAAGTCCAAGTGTAGTGGAAAATTGGAGCCAGGTTTCCTATTAGAGCAAGAATTTAGATTAACACAGGAAGGAGGCAGGAATGATTCTCATGGTAAAGGTTTGAAATTGGAGAGAGCAGCATGAATTCACATGCAGCTTGTTATAGACAAAGAAGGATGCCTCTGGAAATATTCACAGACTTGTTCATATATGTTATTTTCTTACTATTTTAATTGAGAAGCTTTGAGGCAATCACAGTGAGCACATTTGCTATTGGTTTCTGATAAGGGCCGAATGGTTTTTCTCATCTGTGGATGCTAGAATATACGGGGAAGCAGTAGGATAGACGGCTAACCTAACAATATTTCAAATTGAAGGACTCTCAGAGTAATAGGGGGATGGCTCCCTAGGAATCAGAGCTTCTTAAGGAGACGGCTGATTCTAGGACTGGGGAAGGAAATGTAAAAGATAAGTTGGAAAAATCTACCTTGCAACGCAGGAAAGTATGAGAGTACTATAAAATAATAAACGAACAACCAAGACACCACAATGATAGGGTATGTCAAGGGACACAGAAGTCAACTGAGAATATTCCCAGTGGCCAAAAACCAGAACAATTTGAATAACAAAACCTAGTATCAGAGAGAAGTTAATGAATAAAATAGACATACATACATCTATAGTTATATAAAATAAATGGTTGCATAAGTAAATAAGTGAGGTAAGAAATAAATGTCCCCATCCAGAAAAATCCAAAATAACTTAGGTAGTTACTCTGTATCCAAGGAGATAATTTTCTACTTCTAAATATATCCTGTTTATACTGATTTCCTTCCAAAGGAGAAGGAAGAATAACAGTGGATGAACCTAACAAACACTGCTTTGGCCAAGTGATCATAGTCAACATCAATAGTCTTACATCATGTTGGTAGTTTATATCCTTGATCTGCTGCAATGGAAATGGACCTTTACCTGTAGGTTTTTTTCAGACAATCCCATTACTCCAGATTGATTATGAGAAAAACAACCAAGCAAGTTCTAATAGAGGTAATTCCGACAATACATTTGAAGAGTTCTCATTAGAATTGTCAGGGTCACCATGAATAAGGAGTACTAGAAAAATTTTATTGCTAAGCAAAGGCCAAGAAAACATAGCACCTAAATGTGATATAGTGTATTAGTTTGCTTTCTGTTACTGTGATGAAATACCTGAGTCTGGGTACCATATAAAAATGAGATTTACTTAACTCACAGTTCTGAGGATTCAAGAGCATGGCTCCAGCTTCTGTTCAGCTTTATGGTAGATGGCACCACAGTAGCAGGAACATGTGAGAGAGATGGTAAGATAGGAAGCCAGAGAGATTCAGGAGCCAGGCTCTTTGTTTACATATCAACTTAATCTTAAAGGAGAGATCTGGGGTTCTGCTATAACTACATTAATATATATCAAGGGGATCCCTTCCATGACCCCCCCCCACTGTGCCCCACTGATTAACTCTCTTACCACCTTTTAATGTTGCTATTCTGGGGACCAAAGTTCATGGACCTTTGGGAGACAAATAACACCCAAACCACTTCATGATATCCTGGCTGGCTGGAACTTTAGAGTAGAAAAAGAACCTTTTTGTAAAAACAAATAATAATAATAACATATGAATAAACAATGGACTTTAGTTAATAAAAACATACAAATATTTGGTTTATTCATTATAACACATGCACTATTCAAATGTAAGATGCTAATAATAGGGAAAAATCGAATGTGGGACTCTCTGTACTACCTTGGCAATTTTTCTTTGAACTTAAAACTCTTCTTAAAAATAGAGTCCATGAAAAACAATGAATTTGTGGAATTTTGTAACAATGGCTGTGGTGCAGGAGAGCTTGCCTAAGAAAAGAGGGAGAAGAGTTGGCCACCAAAGTGGAAATTGTTGCAGACTTAAGAAAGAGTTGATGCAAATTTTCAGGGTTGAAAGAAAGCATGGCCTTGGGAGGCACTGATGGCAGACACACAGCCAATCATCAGCCAGCCTTCCTCTGCAAGCCAAGGTGAATGGAGATGGGTCATGGGAGAGGAGACTGGAGAACTATGGAAGCTTTCTGGACTTGGGGAACCAATGGAGACTTTCAAGCAGAGAGGCGGCATGACTAGACTTGTGTTTTTGAGAACTATTTTTACGAAAATGAAGTTTGGCTCACTTTATTTTCCTTCTCTGCTGTCCATCACCCCCACCATTGGAGAACCGTCAGGGCCAGCCCTGGGCTACCCTCATCAGGGTAGCCAATGGAACGGGGCTCCCTCAGTTCCAACCCCATCTTTTCCTCACCTTCTTGATTGGGAATGAAAAGCTTATCATTTGAAACTTTGTAGATTTTTATAAGAAAGTTAAAATGCCTCACTCTTCTCAGAGGTTTCTCCCTGCGGGCCATCGCGGGTGTCTCAAACTTGTTCACTAATTACCCGGAGCCTTGGAAAATAGGCTTGTGTCTTCTCCACTTCAGACATAATTTTCAGTAATTAGTTATCAATTACCACTCTGCTCCTGAGACAAGTGTGATTCCTCTTCCATGATGTGTTCTTCTCACAAAGCCGTGCTGACAGGCAGTTGAGTCATATCTTTCTCAAGCCCGCCAAAAGCTACACACTCCACAAAGCGGGGAAAGGGGAGAAAATGGAATGTTACCCACTGGATACTAGGTAATTAGATAATTATCCCTAACTGAAAGCACAGCTAGGAATTTGCATTCAAAATGAAGAGATTTGGCAAAAAGAATGCTGATGTCAGGTAATGGGTAATTTTATTTCAGAGGAGTAGCTCAAAGGGTGGATTTAGTCATCTTCTGACTACTCGCTCTGGCCTCTTCACTTGCCTTCCTCCCTTTGGCAATTCTATTATCTAAATTCCATGCTATCACTGGAGTGAACGTTCTGGAAAATTATGCCACCATTTAAAACAAACAGGGAAAGATAGGTGAGTGTGTGTGTGTGCACACACACATGCACACGCATGCGTACACAATCACATATTGTAGCTCTTCCTCTACTTTCGGTCTCATCCCCCACCCCACCCCAGGGCCTCATAGGTTATGCTTCAGCAGTGCGGAGATATGTGCACGTAGCTCCCCAGGCCTAGCACTGTGAACACAACGCCCTGCTTCCTTCTTTCTAAATTCTGTCAAATGCACCATTCTCAACCTTGCCACACAAAATAAGACGTGTAGGCATCATTCTTGACCACTCTTTCCATTTCCTTGATCTCAAGCCATTGGTATGTGCTACTGACACCCTCTCATCTGATTCTCACATTTTTACCACTCATCCCTCACCAGCCCCACCCTGAGAATCCATCTTCTGACTCATGGTCCAGTGCCAGCTACTGTATGACTTCATTCCTGTATCCTTTTAACATCTGGAGCTTCTAACAGTCCCACTATGCTCCCACAACTGGAATTGGACCACATTGCTTCCTGTCTTTGGTTCCATTGATTCCCATTGTTCCTACATTGAAATCTCATTTTATTTTCACCATTCCCAACAGTTTTGAACTGTGCTCCACTGCATCTCACTGCCTTGTCTCCTTTGTATTCCATGCCCACTTCGTCTAATGAATGACAGGAATAGTGGCACCCTCAGACTTGAAGTATTTCTTCTGGAAAACCTCAGAGATCATTTGGGAAAATTATAGGAAATGCTTTTCATATTTCCCCAACAGAGTAGAGTTTGGGAGCTTGGAATACAGGTCTCTAGAGTCAGTGTCAGAGTTCTTGGGGCTTGGCCAAGCTCTCCTCTCACAGGTAGAGTACTCTTAAGTTAAGACTTGGGAAGAAGGCTCAAAGATCTTCAGCTTTTCCCACATGATGAGGGCCTGGACCAGGAGCTACAAACTCACATGTCAAGGGTCCAGATCACTCATAAACATACAAAAAATGAGTTCTTCATGAACAAGTAAGATCATGAAACAAGATGATGGATATAACTCTGTCCAAAACAAAGTGGAGAGCTACTACTTATAGTTATGTTTTTGCATGCATAATCCACTGCTTAGGAACTTAAAAAAGAAGAACAAAGCAAGCTGCAATTTGCCAGAAATTAATAAAGGTTAGAGCAGAAACTAAAAAAAAAAATAGGGAGTGGAAAATAATAGAAAAGATCAATAAAAGTAGAGGCTGTTTTTTTGAAAAGATACAGAATTGACAACACTGTAGCTAGACAACACAGAATAAAGGAAGATGATTCAAATAAAATAAGAAATGAAAGAGGAGATATTATAACTGATGATACAGGGAAAAAAAGCATCATGAGAGACTACTATGATCAATTCTCCTATTCTCCTACGATCAATTCATGGTGGCCTGAAACACCATGCCAGTATTAGAAAGAAACAGAAAATCTGTTGGTAACCTTTTAATATTTAAATTTATATTGAGTTTTAGTAAGCAATAAAACTAATAATGAAATGTGCCCAAGGGGCTGTTTGGTGCCTTCATTAGGCTGCTGGGTAGTCTCTGGTGCCGATGTTCCAGGAGAAGTTTTGGAGCAAAAAACATAATCTTGGAGAATGATAAAAGTAAAAGGTGAAGACACAGAGGCAGAGATGGAGTATGAGGACATGAAGGAAGCTTCAGGGGAAGGCCAAGATTGTGGGAATAAGAAAAAAAAAGGAGGAAAGGAGGAGAGGAGAGAAGCAAAAGAAGGAAAGACCTTGAAGACCTCCTTGTCACCATCAAGATAAAAGCAGATCACTCCCTGGAAGCTCCAAATTGAGAAGAGGCCCCCTTTCTTCTTGTCTCTCCTTCCTTTCTGATGCACTGATCCTCCTGTGGTGCCCAGGAGCATTGACATCCCCACCTACACAAGTTGGCACTTATGGTCCCTTCTCCTCTCTGTCCTCTGTTGGCCTTCTAGGACTCATGGACATTATTTCCAGGCAAACAGGAAATGCAATTAAATGCTTTTTTTATTTTTTATTTTTGAACAACCATACAAGTTTTTAGCTAAATAATATAAAATGTGTATATATTCTGGATATTGCAACTATCCCCAGGAGTGCCCCCCCCCCAATTACCCTCCCTTATCCCACCCTTCCCCTTCCCACTATATCTCTAAAAAAAAGTATTAGGTGTAAAACATTACATCTTATCTGGATTTAATACATGCTAATAGACCAACTTTCTCACTGTCCAGGGTCTAGGTCTAGTCCCCACCTCCACAGATGAGTGGAGACAATCGACCCTTAGTTCTCTGGGTTAAGCTGATTTTACTAAGCATGATCTCTTCCATAGCCATCCATTTACCTTCAAAGGCTGCAATATCATTGTTTCTAATTGCTGTGTAAAATTCCATGGTATAAATGTACCACAGTTTTTTGATCCATTCATCCACTGAGGGACATCTGGGTAGTTTCCATAGCCTAGCAATAGTAAATTGTGCTGCTATGAACATAGATATTGCTGTGTCACTATAATGTGCTGATTCTAAGTCCCCTGGAAAGATACCCAGGAGTGGAATAGCAGGGTCATATGGTGGACTCATCTCTAGTTTTTTGAGGATTCTCCACACTGCTTTCCAGAGGGGTTGTACCAGTCTGCAGCTCCACCAACAGTGTGTTAGTGTCCCTATCTCTCCACAGCCCCTCCGGCAACTATTATTGCTTATTTTCTTCATCTTTGCCATTCTGACTGGCGTAAGGTGATATCTTAATGTGGTTTTCATTTGCATTTCTCTGATTACTAGAGATTTAGAGTACTTCCTCATGTATTCATTGGCTTGATCAATGTCCTCTGGTGAGAAGTCTCTATTTAGCTCTTTGGCCCATTTATCAATTGGGCTGTTGGTGTTTTTGTAGTTGACATTTTTGAGGATTTTGTAGATTCTGGATATGAGACCCTTGTCAGAGGAATCATAGTCCTCAATAGCTTTCCTATATACCAATTAAATGCTTTTTTAGCAGGAGTAATAATGAGTAAGAAGGCAGAGGGAAATATTAGGAAGGAATGGAAGATTCCTGAGTGCCGCGTATAAAACCATCATTCAGAAATCATATAAATGGAGTAAAGCTTTCAACAAAGGAGCTGCTGTCTAGGTTACACTCAAGTCTCCATCCATGCTGTGTTACTGGTTACACTGTGCGACTGCTTATTTTAGTCAGATTTGTTGTCGTTATGACCAAAAACCTGACAAGAACAATTTTGAGGAGAAAAAGTTTATTTGGGTTCATGGTTTCAGAGGTCTCAGTTCATGGTGAATTAACTGCATAGCTCTGGGCCAGAGATAAGGCAGAACAACATGGCAGCAGGTCGTGGCAGAGGAAGGCAGCTCGGTAGAAGGCAAAAGGAAGAAAGAGAGGAGAGGAGGTGAGGGGAGGGAAAGGGAGGGTAGAGAAAGAGGGGGAGGAGAGGAGAGGAGAGGAGAGAAGAACAGAAGAGAAGGGAAAATTGAAGAGAGAAGAGAAAGAGAGCTCTGTTCACAGGGGAAAAAAGATAAATCCCAAAGCCACGTCCCCAATGACCCACCTCCTCCAGCCACACATTATCTGCCCACAGTTATTGCCCAATTAATCCATATGTCTAGATTGATGCACTGATCAGGCTAAGGTACTTAAAATTCAATCATTGCAACCTTAAACTTTCTTTCATTGTGTCACATATGAGTTTTTGAGGGACACCTCATTTCTAAACTATAAGTGCCTTTCTTCCAACTGGAAGTATACACTGTTAAAACTCATTTTTCCTTTCATCCTCAATAATATCCTGACACATAGACAACAATCCCTGAAATTTACAGGTGAAGAAACTAGAAAAAAGTTACAAGATTCAAGTCTTCTAAATTTAAAATCTATGTCCCCTTTGTTCATCAGGCTTCCAGCTTCTCATTCTCCTTACCTCAATCCTAAATCAAGGATTACCTGCACTGGAAGGTTGGGCAGAGTTTCAATCTGTACTTGAGGAGTTTTTCTGCCTGATTTCATCTATCCCTTACCAAAATGTATTTTTTTTCTAAGTGTGTTCATCAGAGGAGAAATATTTATTGACACTGTGGGATGGTATTATAACATGTAATAACTCATAAAACTTTCTCATAATGACATCAATATGGAAAGGATTTCTGAGTTAAGTAACCACAGCTTTCCATATGGAGTATCAATAATTGCTGGATGGCAGGATAAATAGGATAAATCATTTCTTAACTTTTGGTGACACTGTCAAACTGTTTTCCACTGTGGCTGTGCCGTTTTAGAGTCCTAGTAGCAATGAATGACAGTTCCAGTATCTCTGTAGCCTCAACTAACACTTGTCATTTTCCTTCTAGTCATCATAGCGGACCAGAAATGGTGTTCTGTCGTGATTTTTAATGCATTTCCCTAAAGATTAGTGATGCTGAACAGCTTTTTAATGTATTCTTTGCCTATCCACAAATCTTCTTTGGAGAAAATTCTATCTAAACCTACTATCCATTTTTTAAAATTAGATTATTTTTTCATATATGGAGAAATATGTATATTCTGGATACTAGGCTCCTATCAGGTGTGTGATTTGCAGTTATTTTATCTTACCCTGGATTATCTTTTTTCTTTTTACTTATGGTGTTCTTGGACACAAAAGTGCCCAGTTTTTAATTTTGATAAAGTCCAATATATCTATTTTATTTTCTTTGCTTATGATTTCATATGATATGTAAGAAACTGTAGCCTGAAGTCACACAGATCTAAATTTGTTTCCTTGTAAGACAAAGCTCTTGTATATAGTGTGAGTTAGAGTCTAAATTCATTCTTCTGCATGTGGAAATCTAGTGTCCATCACCATTTGTTAGTAATACTATTCTTTTCCCATTGAATGACATTGGCATCCTTGTTGGAAACTAGTTCACAGTTGATGTTATGCTTATTTCTGGACTCTTGATTCCATAAAATGATTTGTATGTTTATCCTTATGCTAGTACCTCACTATCTTGATTATTTTAGCTTGGTGGTATATTTTGAAACCAGAAATCTTTCTCTAGTTTTGTTCTTTTTCTTCAGGTTTATTTTGAGTATTCATCACACCTTTTATTTCAATATGAATTTGAATTTGGGGATCAATACATATTTCTGCAAAAGGCAGATATGGAATGATATTGAATTTGTAGTTGAATTTGTATGACAATTTTAACAATATCAAGTCTCATAATCCTTGAACAAATTATTTTTCCATATACTCAGATCTTTGGTTTCTTTTTACAACATTTAAAATTTTTCAGTATATAAATCTTATGCTGCAAGAAAATTCAGTCATAAATATTTTATTCTCTCTGGTGTTATTTCCAATACATTTTTCTTAATTTTAATTTTTGATTTTTTATTGGTAGTATATAGAAATGCAATTGGCTTTTTATATTCTTGCATTATGCAACTTTGCTAAATTTGTTAATTAGCAATAACAGATTGTGTGTGTGTGTGCATACACGAGAAATAGAGAGGACAGAGAGAGAGGGACTTTGAACTTGCTTAGGGTTTTATATAGAAAAGTTCAAGTTATCAAAAATAGTGATAATTTTGCTACATTTTAATAATTTGGATTATCTGAATTTCTTTCTTTTTCTTGCCCAGTTTTTCCTGCTAGAACCTCTAGTACACCGTTGAATTGACATGACAGGAGTAGACAGTCTTGATATTAGGGGAAGGCTTTCTGTCAGTTTTTCGCCTTTAAAGTATGATGTTCTCTTTGAACTTTTTAGAGATGCCGTTTATTAGGTTGAAGAAGTTCACTTCTAATCCTCGTTTGTTGAGTGTATTTATCATGCAAGATTAGTAGATACTGTCAAATGTTCTTTCTACATCTATCATGATGATCATGTGGGGTTTTCTTTCTCCTTTATCCCTTAAATACGTTGCAGTGATTGATTCTTGTATGTTGGGCCAATATTGACTTTCTGGAATGTCTCACGTGGTCACGGAGTATAATCCTTCTAACAAGTTGCTGGATTTGATTTGCTAGTATTATTGAGATAGACATACATGAGATTTGGCAGGAAATATCTGCAAAGGATAGAAGAGGAGGGACAGAATAGGTGAGGAGAGACATCTCACCACGATTCCACCAACATCTGGGAGCAAAGAGGACAAGAAGAGCAGGGAAGAGTAAGCTCTGCATGGGTTGCAGTTCTGAAAATGGCTTGGCCAGGCTGATGGGAAGTCACCAAAGCAAATATTGCCTATTTGAGAAGATTCACATTAGACAGAAATGGTTGGATCACTGCCCCCCTTGACTGCCACAGCCAAGAAAAGTGGGGTCCTAGCCAGGAACTATGGTAACTCCAAACAATTTTCTCCTGAAATCTCCCCTCTGTCTGTGCTCCCCACAACAGGTGCCTTAAATATCTGAGTAGATTAAGACCATGGCTACCATAAATGTGTAGGAGGTAGGAAGGTGAGCAGTTGGGTGACTCAAATGTCTGCTGCCATTTCTACTGCCCCCTGTAAGCACCCTGTCAGCATCTGGAGCCGACCCTGGTAACATTTACAGATGGTCTACTGAATAGAGCACACAGGCCTTGGAGCAGGTATATGCTTTCCTTCAGCCCAGGGTTTAGTTTTCTCTGAATCTGATGGGCCAGGGCACAGAGCCCTATTGCTTATTCAAGAATCACTTTATGAGTCTCCTGCTTGGAGTGCTGGCAGATATAATTTGTTGCCTTTATTATCTTGTAAAGATGTTAATCTCCCAACCACAGTGAGGGGTTGTTTCTGTGGTTGATTCTGTTTCACTACTTGACATATAAAAGAGCTTGCAGAATCTCTCTGCCACCTTGCAAGGTCCTTGCATTCTTCATCTGTTGTAGAGAAAGTGATGAGAATAAAACTGTACAAGTAGCACCTTGCCATACTCCTGCTTCAGGAGTTCATCATGAGTCATGAGGTGAAGGATGGGAGAGCAGCCAGGGTCTTCAGAACCCTATGTCTGAGCTCTGCAGAATGGTCTGGAATCTGCAGAAATCTCAGCAAGCTCATGCCTTGAAGTTGGACCCTTCATAAAACAGTAAGACCCGATCCAAACTGTCCATAGAAAATACAGAAATAGTGAAATATGGAGGCTGCCGTTGGAATCTCGCCAAAGGTATCTTTTCTTGCACTGTGGCCCAAGGTTAGCTCTGTTGTTCTTATGTTCCTGCTCTGTTCTTCTATAATCACCAATGGTCACAAATTTTACCTTTATTCATGTAACCATGGGTATAAGCACTTATAGTTACTCTAGCAGGCAGTCAGTTCAGGGATCAAGATTGTCATTCACATCTGAGGCTTCTGGATATTTTTTTAGAGCTGGAGAGTTACAGAATGTACTCATTCTTTGAGCATCAACTATATTCAGTCTCATTTTTTAAAACCTAACATAGTGTGAAAATATCCGTTCACTTGTCCACTATAATGCATGCACACTTTGATTGGATAAACTCATAGCTGCCAGGCTCTAAGCTTAGTAGTAGGAGGACAATGAATGTGTAGTAGGGTGACCAAGAATGAAGCAATTCCTGCTGTCCACATTAATCCTTTCAGGTATCCTGACACCCTCTCTGTGTTCCTGTTTATTTAGTCAGCTTTTTCACTGCTGTGACTAAAAAGGCCACACAAGAATTATTTAAGGAGGAGAAGTTTATTTGGGAGCTTACAGTTTCAGAGGTCTCAGTCTATAGGCAGCTGGATCCATTTCTCAGGGCTTGAGGTGAGGGAGAATATCATGGAAGGCGAGTGTGGTGGGAAAAAATGGTTCAGGACATGCAATCAGGAAACAGAGCGAGAGGCTCCGCCCACCATACACAAAATATATACCCCAAATACCCCCAGAGACTCACCGCCTCCAACCATACCCTACCTGCCTTCAGTTACCACCTAGTTAATCTCTGTGATTGGGTTAACACTCTAAGCCTTCTTGCATTGTCTCACATGTGAGCTTTTGGGCCGTACCTCACATCCAAACCATAACACTGTCTCTGTGGTGTGATCCGTGTTTTCAGTGATCTATGATTGTGACGATGCTGTTACGGATGAGAGCAATTCAGATTGACTTTCCCAGAATCTCTCTCGGAGGTTTCTTCAGACACAGGGGCTGCTTAGAGCAAGAGCAATGTCCGTGGCATCTGCAGATGCACCTCCAGAATGGTCCAGGGAGTGAATAAAGTGTGAAGGAAAGGAAAGCAGAGAAAAGATGACCTGCAATCTGTCTCCATATGAGATGCAGGAGTAACGTAGGATGGAAGAAGATGGCAGGAAGGGCTCATCATGTTCCTTGGTTTGTAGCCCTGGCTCTCCAGGTTCAAGGCAAGCAAAGGCGAATAGAGTCCTGCTCACATTAAAACTCTCTCATCTCCGCTCTGCCTTAGTCCTCCTGTCTCCTTTTTTTCCCAGAGAGCTAGAGATAGTTCTCTGCTTATAAGTGCTCATGGCATTTGTTTAGGGGCTTTCGGAAAATCCAATGTAGTCTCCCAATTTCAAGGTCCACAGTTGAATCATATCCGAATAGCCTCATTCATCATGACCAGTTAAACATTCATGTGTTCTGGGAACTCATGTGCAAACATCTCTGGGTGAGGCATTATTTGACCTACCTCAAAAAGGATGAGAGAGAGGGAGACAAAAGAACATGCAGTTGTAGAAAATAAAAACAGAATTTGGAAGAGACTTCAACATGAGAAAGTTGTCCCAGGTAATGGAAAGAACAAAGATTTAACACAGAATGTTAAAAAGAATCCCCATTATATTTGATTTCAAGATAATGGGCCCATATCACGCATTGCCTAGACCATTCATTCCCACACATACACTGACACATGCACTTATATTAGATATAAAAGGTAGATGACTTCAAATGATGGGTAGTGCTGAACTTTTTCTGTTATATCCATCTGCCACTAAGTGGAGGGATCTGCATAGAAATGCTAATTGTCAGTAGGAATTGAGGCTAATGCAGGCCTACACAGAAGAACAGGGGAAGTTAGTCTGTGTGATCTCCTTTCATATTCACATTTTCCAATGTTCAACACACATCTGGTCCTGTGGTTTCACTATTAGGAGAAAAGGCACCCATAGACTACAGACCCAAATAGACTTGGGGAAAATGTAGACTCTCTGTTATCTGGGAAACCTGTTTAAGCTTGCATAGTCTTCTCAACTGTAAGAGTATTTTAAATCTAGGATATTTAAAGTCTCTAACAAATGGCAGCTGTAATTAGTCGATAAGGTCTTAATTGTCTCCCATTTTCCTAAGTATTCTCCTTGCTTGGTTCAAACTTGCAGCAACAGGAAAGAAATTTATTCAGCATCTCTGTTCCCTATAATCAATTCCTTATTAGCAGTAAGGGGACTCAAACAATAAGTGGATGGTAAAGTCAGTCATTGGGAATGACTATGGAATTTGGGAAGTCTAACCTGGAGAAGAGATGACCTGGGCAGTCCCAACTAACCCATATAAAATTGGTGATATTGAACCATTTCAATAAGATTCCACCTAACACATGAAAACTTTTTCAATCATTCCAAGTTATGTAAAGGGAAATATAAATTGAGGGGTCAGTCTCTGCAGGAACCAAATAAAGATCAATCCATTTGTGGAGGCTCACTTGGAAATGTGTGATACAAGGAAGTATTTTAGTGTAGTTAAACTGTCTGAAGTTAGAATGAGATATTACCAGAAATATTGAATTTTCCACTGGTTGAGATATTTAACTATCATCTAGATGATCACAGAGTAATTCAAACCTCTGATACCAACATCTTTTCTACAAATTTTATATTCCACTTTTAACCCTGAGACTTTAAACTTCAGATTGAATAATTTATTTCTAACATTCAATTCAGTGTGATATCTAAATTTTAGTGGTTACTAATTGGATGAGGAAGGTTAATTAAATATGCAATTTATTTTATTTTACTTGGCTAAATATTTATTCTCCATCTATTTCCAAAATAGTTAAACATGATTATTAACAACGCTAAAAGGTTGAACACACTAGGGAAAGTATAATTCATAATCACTTCATATAAAAATATATCTCATAATTCTTTAAATTATAAGAATTTTTTATTGGCCCTTGATTTGAAAGTACATCGAATTCCTGATTCTTTTTTTTGTCAATCTACTTTTAAAAATTTTACATTGTACAATGATTTATTAAAATATTCATATGCATTATCATTTTCTATATTTCTCATTAGAATCAAATATACTGCTTTGCTCATAGGCTGTTCTAGTTTACAGAACACCTTAATGGAGTACATTGTACTTTAGAAACCTAATTAGTTCACCTAGAATGAATGACTATAATAAGGATAATGAGATAAATTTTTAAAAATGCACTCAGGCAGGCATATAAATCTAATAACTTCAATGTTTAAATTACATGGATGTGGTCATTTGTATCTGCAACTTGGGGGAACTACAGAGGAGTCTCGAGATTGGGGAGTGGGGGAAGCGGGGAGAGATCCTGGACAAGGATAGGGTTCAAGCAACTCTGTAAAAATATATGCGTGTATGAATATGAACCAACAAATCCCTTTATTATGTGAGATGATGCTGAACCAATAAAAAGGGGGAAAATCTGACAACAAATGGGGTTTTATTCTGACTTCTCATTAATTTCTTTGACATTAGTTTATTCAATCATTTTTAGTCTTATCAAGAGAGTCTCTACACCACCCAGCCATGTAGTTGTCTCTTTAAGTCAAGCTGGAGTACTGATGACCTTTCTTCCTATGTCAGTCATCTTTCCATCACTGTGAAAATATACCCAAGAAAAATGACTTAAAGGAGGGAAGATTTATTTTGGCTCATGGTTTTAGCCCCAGTTGCTTGATCCTATGGTGATGGACTTGTGACAAGACAGGATATTATGAAGGGGAGCATGTAGGGAAGCAAAACTGCTCACTCATGATGACCAGGAAACAGAAAGAGAGAGGGGTCAGCAACAAAATGTCCTCTTCAAAGGCATCTCCCCTATCCTCATGACCTTATTCCTCCAGCTAGATCCCAAGTCCAAATGTTCCACTATTGCCCAATAGTGCCTACCAGTTGACACAAAGCCTTCAACACGTGAGTCTTTGGGGGATATTCAAGTCCACACTGTACAACCAAATGCAATAAAATCTCAGTTCTCATACTCATCACTTGGTAGGTTTATCAAATGCTTGATTCTAGGTCAGAGGACTGAAACATTTTTGAGTACTCAGAAGTATAAATATGACAATTATCTTTTTATTTCTCCTACAAAGTAAACTTTAAGTTCAATATAGTTCAAACCAACAGAATTTCAAAGACATAATTGATATCAGAACATGAAAACCTGCCCTACATAAAGCAAAATAAATAATCTAGAGGATCCCTAGCATATAGCAAAGTAGCATAGAGTGTAAGTGAAAATGAAATCAAAACAAGCTTTAGGACAGGCAGCTCCCACTGAAAACCGCGTGAAAGTGAGGGAACTCCCGAGTGTTCCTTTTCTGTGCTTAAATGTAGCTGTGGTGGGGGGCAGCTTGGAAGGAGGAGAGGAAGCAGAGCTGTCGCCAGTAACCAGCCTTCCTCCTGGAGGCCTTTTCCCACACCTGCTGAGTGGGTCACTCAGGACAGCAGCACTGCCCCCAGAAGGTTCTGCTGTACCCCACCCTGCCCCATCCAGCACTCTCACTGAAGATCCAGGTGGAGAGATCCTGTCAAGCCCAGGTGGGTAAGCTTGCTACAGAATGCCAGCCCATGAACTCAACAACTCAATGGCCTACAACCAGAGCTGGGCGACAAGTGAGGAGAGCATCTTAGAAACCCTGGGTCTTGCCTAGAGAGTATATACATCCCAGGGGTCCATTCCCAGGGCCCCATGGTCCTGAGGATTTGGACTTTTCTTGGACTTTAAGAGATACAGGGGACTCAGCCAGGGTTATTCGTGTGTGCGTGCGTGCGTGCGTGCGTGCGTGTGTGTGTGTGTGTGTGTTTTGTGTGCAAGTGTGTTTAACCAACTAAGAGAGAAAAAAAAAATCATTAAGACACGAATTCAGATTACACAGAGTATTATTTTTGGCCCTCTCAGGTCTCTTGTTCACATTCCCATTGCAGCTGCAAAGAATTGGGTCAAGGGGGAAGAATGTCGCTAATGGGAGGCACTGGCAGAACTTGAGGCACTTAATTTCAAATTAAATTTAAAGGAGGAGTTCATGTCTTCTCTAGAGGCTTTTGCTGTATATCATTCTTCTGAGGGTTTTCTTTTGTGATAAGGAGGATGATATTCATGCTTAAAAAAAGTACTTTGTGTGACCTAAAAGCCCAGGAGGGAGAGGATTCAATTTTCACCAAATTTGTAGATAAAAAGACGTCTGTGATACATATCAAGAGAAGCAGATTGGGATCTTATTCATTTTTTCTTTGTTCTCTTTTTATCTCCTAATTTTGACACCATTACCTTTAAATGCCAATTGGCATTTCTTCCATAAGAAAACATAATATTCAACAAATTATTGCAATGTTGTCATTCAAATGAAGAAAATATTCAGATTAAAGAATGTTATATCAGATGTTAAGATTTTGTGTTTGCCAAATGATTTGCATCTTCACTTTATTTTTCATATTTTTATTTTTAATTCAGTTAAGTATCTATTATGGTTTGGATGAAAGGTATCCCCCAAAAGCTCATGTGTGATAATCCATGAAAGTTGAGGTGAAATGATTGGGTTATGAGAGGTTTAACTCAACCAGGGAGTTAATCCCATGATAGGGATTAGCTAGTAGCTGTAGGCTGATTGGGTATGGCTGGAGGAAGGAAGTCATTGGGGGCATGTCTTTGGGTATATATTTTGCATTGGGCATGGGGTATCTCTCTGCTCCCTGAAGCCGTTGCCTTCTGCCATGATGTTCAGCCAAGGAATGCAGCTGGGCTTCCACGGACTAAGACCTCTGAAACTTTGGCACTCAAATAAACTTTTCCTCCTAAAATTGTTCTTGTTGGGTCTTTTAGTCACATCAAGGAAAAAGCTGACTAAATAGTATCTGCTGGTACCTAATAGGACATGGGGGTGATACAGGTGGGATTTTACTTTCAAGAGTTTAAAATAATCAGACCACTATGAGGTATCATGTCACTCCAGCTAGAATGGCTATTATCTATTATTATCTAACAAACATAACCTAAAATAATAAATGTTGGAGAGGATGTGAAGAAAAAGGGACAAATACACCATTGGTGGGAATACACATTAGTGCAGTTATCATGGACAATGGTATGGAATCAGTGTAGACGTTCACCAAAAAAAACAAAAAAATAGAATTAGCACATGATCCAGCTATCCCACTCCTGGGTACATATGCACAGGAAGTGAAATCAGCTTGCCAAAAGGGATACATGCCTTTTCTGTGTTTATTGCATCACTATTCCAATTGCTAAGTCATGGAATCAGCCCAGATGTTTAGAAACTGATAAACAGATAAAGAAAATATGGTACATATATATAGGTGAGTATTATTTGGCCATAAACAAGAATGCAATCCTGTTGTTTTCAGAAACATGGATGGAACTGGAGGACAGTAAGTGAAATAAGACAGATGCAGACAACCAAGTACTGTAATGACCTCTTGTATGTGGAAGGTAAACTGTGTCAACCCGAAAGTAATCTAGTGGTCACTATGGAGCAGGAAGGCTGTGTGTAGGGTGAGGGGGAAGGTGCAGAGAGGGAGACCGGATTTGATCAGTGCAAGCTTTATGCATTATGGTGATCTCACACTGACCTCATTCACATGTACAATGAATAAGTGCTAATGAAAATTAAAATAAAATAATAAAGGCAGTCTGAACTTTAAAAAACAAAAAGATAATGAGAGGGTAAGTGAAAGAAAAGAAGGACGGGGTAGGGAGGGTGGGAGGAAAGAGAAAGAGAAGACACTTGATATCATGTCTGTTTTCTCCCAGTTTGGGTCCAGTTGGACCTTCCCATTCTTCCTACGATCATGTTATTAACTTTGTAGAGTTTATTTGTGGATCTGAACTCCACTTCTGCGTACAATTCGCTGTATGATTTTTAAACAAGTCATACAACCCTCACTTTTCTTATCTGTGGATTGTTGATATTAAGGTCTGTCATGCTGACTGTCAAGATGCACATGTACGGATGTCTTTACCAGCCTGATTTATTAAATTATTTTTATCACCTGCATTTACTTGCCTGTATTTCTTATTTCAAAGTTAAAGAACTTGCAAGTCTTCCATTGCTAATCATTTCTATTTCAGTGTCTTTTGTATATCTCAATAAACCATTATAACTTCATTGTGGAACTATAATTTAAAAAACTGCAACTTTATCATAGGTAATGGGTTTCACCTCACTTGCCGCTGCATCTGTGTTGTTCTGCTTTCCATCACTGTAACAAAATGCCTAAGATAATCAACTTGAAGGAGAAAGGTTTATTTTGGGTTGCAGTTTCAGAAGTTCCAGCCCATGGTCATTTTGGGCCTGTAGTGAGGAAGAAAATAAAATAAAAAGCAGTAGTGTTGGTTCTTCTGAGGCAGCAGGAGTGCATGGTAGAATGAGCCTGCTCCTCTTATAGCAGTCAGTAATGAGAGAGAGAGAGAGAAAGGCTGGGGCTCCAATATTCCCTTCAAGGACATGCCTCTAGTGACCTAACTTCCTCCCACTGGGTCCCACCTTCTAAAGGTTTCACCACCTCCCAATAGCATGGCAGACCCATGACCAAACCTTTAACACATGGTTCTTTCAGGGGACATTTATGATCCAAACTACCGTAACATTTAAAGTGGAAAGTACATCCTCTCTTTTGCTTAATTGTGAATTGGCGTGTGTGTCTATGACCACTTCTTTCTTTCTCCCCTTATGTCTATTTATATTTTTAAACCATTATGTGATAATTTCTTAAATGAGTCTTTTATAAACATTATATATTTTTTAAAAATTTAGACTGGGTCTCATTAGATATTTTAAGACTATAAGATCTTTTTAAAGACAAGTAGAGAGTTTGACTGTGGTAATTTTGTGATTTATTTACAATTTAAAAATTATCTTCCTTCCTTCATATCCTCTTTTCCTCTTTTTCTTCCTTCTTTTCTCCTTTCTTCCTCTCTCCCAATTTTGCCTTCTTCCTTCCTCAAAATCTTGTGTGGCACTTGCTAAGTGCTTTACAGATGTTAGCTCTCGTAATCCTAATAACAAAGATGTGATTTTAGTCATTTCAATATTGCAGAGGACGAAACTGTGGTACAAAGATCTGGTGACCTCGACATGGCCATGGAGCTCCCAGAGCTGCACAGAAAACGCTGAGCATCCACCCCTGAATCATGACACTCTTCCCACAACTAAACACAGATGTTTTAGGAGAGAGACTTCCAGAGAGTTCCCTGAAGAGAGAGATTGGGAGATGGCAGCTTCATCTATAAAGGTGTCTAGACCAAAACCCTTCCTGAACTAGAGTTCCTGGGAACAGCCAGGGCTGCAGCAGGCAGCACAAAGCACAGATGGCAGGAGTGGAGAGCCTGTGCTCCAGTCCAGAACACAAGACTCTGGGAAAATGGGACTGAGGTCACCATATTTGCACACTATATTTATGGAGCCATTTACACAGACACTCTGTGGAATTTCCCAGCCTCATTCTTTGTACTGCACTTGAGCAGAATGATGGACAGCTTGGTTCTTCTGCCCATGCTCCTCAACATTCAGTTACCCAGTGCAGGGGCCACAGTGGTGAAATGGGGCTAGCTTCAGGGTCTGCCAAGCCTTTAGCTGCTCCTAAATTAGACTCCCCAACTTCTCTTTTGAGCTTCAATTTCAGTGTCCTAAGAATTGAGAATAATGTAGAAAGTGTAGTGTTTGTCCTCTAGAGATGTATGGAAAATTTCTTCTGTGTTCATCATGCTCCCTGCAGGCCTGTTCCTCCTATGTAAAGATCCTTGGATAATGGAATTAACTCCACCTGGACAGACTTCCTGGAAACCTAGGGGATTCCCACTCCCTTTCCTTCACTCTCCACATCTCACCAGGCTCCAGCTTGTGCTGATTTTGCCTTCTACTGACAGACACATGGCCTTCTCCTCTCCATTCCTCTGGCCCAGCCTTAATTCAGGCATTCTGGCTGTATTCCCTGGGCAATTAGACTATTTTCTTCCTTCATCTAATTTTTCCCTTGTTCAGTAACTCTTCTAGGGAATCTGATTATCCTGCCTTTCTGCATAAAAACTTTCACAAGTCTGGATGAGGCTCAGAGAATTAGACCTGAAGATGAAGGCCTTAGAAGCAACCTCAGATGCAAGGTTTCTCAATATCTCTTGCCCTCATTCCTCCCAAAAGTAAGGCACAGACTATTACTAAAAGCAGGTCAGAATCCCTTTTCCCAAAACCTGCCATAAAATCAAAGACATAAAGACATTACTCTCTCCTATCTTTCTATGGCAGTTTGCCATAAAGAAATTAATTCTCATTCTAGAAGGATCCAGCCCCACATCCAAGAGGAAGAAATGCTACAAATGAGGAACAAAAAAAGAGCCAGGACAGGCCTTTCTGGGTTTCCCCTCAGTCTCCCACCCTTTGTCCTCAGTCTTATTTCTGTTCATCTGTCCATGTTTCACCAACCACAAGCATAAGCATGGTGTGTTCACTGGGAGTCCATGGAGCTTCAGTCTGAAGCCTCCTTTATTATGGGACTGTGATCAAATAAATTTTCAATCTTTTCTCTTGTTAATGTGTCTTTGCTAAAGGGGTTTGGACATGGTCCTTCTTGATGGGCAGGAGAGGGATCACCCTCTTTCCACTTGTACAGCCTTCTCTGATGGGAAAGCCCCCACAGATACTTGGTAATTGAGGCTGATGAATGAATTGCCGATGACATAGGATCCCTGTATCCTGTCTTCCTCAGGGTGTCGGGCTGAGGGGGTGGATGCTTCCTGTACTTCGGTTTCTGTTATGCCTCAGGGTTTCCCTCTCTACTCTTTCAGCCCTGTAACATCTGTGCAACCAATTTTATATGTTAAATCCCCTTTGCCTAATTACCTGGTATGGTTTTGGACAAGTCAACAAGTACAGGAAGTCAGAGAGAGCAAGGTAAGAGGCATATGGTCCCAAGTGGGTGTTTCTGGGAAAGAAAGAAAATGGTTACACTCACAAAGAACCATTTGTGGGTGGGGCCTCTCCCTAGAATGTGGGAGGTGAAGGTAAATACGACATCGTTCACTCCAGTGCCTCAGGTTTGACTGCTCAAACAAGGAAATCAGAAGCCAAATGTGATCACTTTACCATAGTCCGAAACCTTTAGGGTAAAATCCAAAGATATTTTTCTTATGCTTATCCACTCACTCAGTATAAAACTTCTGAAAGCAGATATGGGGGTTGAGATGTTTTCTACACTCTCCCACACAGTTCTGCAGCAGATTCTGCAGCAGACACAGTTGAGTGTCCTCTAACTAATTCAGTTCTGACACTGTTATGGCTTGGATCTGGAATGATCCCCTCAAAACTCACTTATTAGGCAATGCAGCCATGTTCAGAGGTGAAATGATTAGATCATTTTTTTTCTTTTTTTTTTAAGACACAGGGACAGAGAAAGAGAGAGAGAGAGAAAGACAGAATCAAATTTATTTAGTTTTTCATGTGGCTTTTGTTGCTCTGACACTTTGTTGTGTGTGTGGTGCTGGGGTTTGAATCCACATACTCACACATGCCAGTCAAGTGCTATAATCGCTGAGCCACCACTTCAGCCCCTGTAATGATTAGATCTTGAGGGCTCTGACCTTATCACTGGATTAACCATTTAATGTATTAATAGTTTGAATGGCGGTAATTGTAGGCAGTAGGGCATGGATGGAGGAAGCAAGTCACTGGTGGTGTGACCTTGGGGACTACATCTATCCCTGGATTCCTCACCCAGCCTCTATTTCTACCTCTTCTTACTGGCTTCCATAAGCTGAGCAATTTTCCTATGCTGTGTCCTTCCACCATGATGTTTCTGCAAAAGAGTCTGCCAATGATGGACTTAGATCTCCAAAACTGTGAGTGAAAATAAACTGCTCTTTCTCTTGAGTTGCTCTTATCAGGTATTTTGGAAACAGCAACGAAAAACTGATGAACACAAGTGCTGGGTTCCTGAGGGAAGTGTCAAATCCCTCAGGTTGAAGGCTCCGCCCCATAAGACTGACCCCAGTTCTGACGCCAGTCATCTGGGCCTCCAGAGCTTCTGATCAACTAGCTATAAATTGAGGATTCCCATGATTCCTTCCTCAGCCTTAAGTAATTTCCTCAGTCTTCTCATAGACCTTGAGACAGCACTTAATTCATGTTTACTGGCTTGTTATAAAAGATATTCAAATGTATAGGTGAAGAGATGTGAAGGGCTAGAAATGTGAGAAAGGACATGCAGTTTTCCTAGCAAATTCGCTCCACAAACCTCCAAGTATTGCAATCCAAAGTTCACTAGAACCCTGTCCTTTGAGTTTTTTATAGAAGTTTCATTACACAGGCAAGATTGATTAAATCATTGCTCGTTGGTGATTAAACATGACCTTTAACACTTCTCCTCTCCCCAGAGGTTACAGGAAGGGTATAAATTCCCAAACCTCTTATCAAGGCTTGATCTTTTATGAACAGCCACCATCCTAGTTATGTAGGGACCCTACCCATCAGTTATCTCATTAGCTCCCAGAAGATACACTTATCATACCACAGATTCCAAGAATTTTAGGATAGTTATGTCAGGAAAGTGGACAGAGGAAGACCACACATAAAGTTTAGAGTATCACACACTTCAAAACAGCAAAATAGATTTAGCTGGAAATTGATACAAAGTCATGAAAAGAAGGGCAGTTGATGTGGAAGCATAAATGATTATTAAAAGTCTTTATTAGCCCAAGAAATGTATTTCTAATGTTATGAAATGAAACACAACGAAGCCACTATTTTACAGGTCATAGGACACAACACAAGAGCTCTGTCAAGGGTTGAGAATTAAGCTTGTTTTGCTGGAGACTTCGATCCACTGAAGTCCCTATCTCAATGACAGTGTAGTGAAAAGCAACAGGCAGGATTTCCCTCCATAGAAGACAGAAAGGAGAGTAGATGAATAGATCACAAAGTAAATACTTGTCATTTTTAAGAATGAAGACTCTTGTTGAGTGACAATCTCTCCCTTGTCCGGCAATATTCTGTGCACACAACCATGTTTGGTAGCTCATCCAAACAATTCAACACCATATTGTGACCTAGTCACAAGCACAGGAAATCCAGTACAGACTGTAAATCAATGAAAACTCTATAACAAAGGTGATAGTTGTTAAAGAAGAAATTACTATGGAAATTTTGTTATTGTGAATATGTGAGATGTATTATCCATTTCCAATCTAAAGCAAAGGACTACAGAACTTGTTTTACCATTAAAATTTTAAATGTTTTAAAAGTAGCATTTGTTTTCAATTAAGTTTATGTGGTAAATATTTAATTGACTTCATAAATTTTGTAATGTCTGTTTAATACTCTATTCCTCCATTGGATTTACTTCCTTTTCAAATCTTTTTTCTACTCTGTTTATTTTATTTTTATTTTTTTGAATTTTTTACTAAGGAGTTGAGTTATTGTACAATCAAAAATGCATATAAAGTACCAATATGATATGCATTTTTTCTTAGATCAAAATCACCCCCACAATGCCCCAGTCTCTTGATTTTTTCTATATTTCATCCCTACACGTGATATAAATGCTTAGATTGTGAATTTTCCGGTATTAAATAATTGTGATGTAACTAAGCCGTATTTTTTGCTAGTATAAATAACATGGTAGTGAATTGTCTTTAGACATATGACTGTTTGCTTTCATGGAATTACTGTGGCATAAGTTAATTACAGAGGAAATTACTTTGTTAAAAATTCTAATCAACATGTAACACAAGGGCTGGTATGTGGAGTTACCACAAATGTAAAGAGTTAACCACAAGTGTAAACTCTTAATACTTCAGATTTTTGCTTCCAGCAGTTCATAAGTTCACCAATTTTACTGCAATCTCAATAATATTGTATTTCTTCCACAAAAGTTGGCTTGATCTTGCTTCAATTTGCATTTGTTTCATTATTTAAGAAGCAATGGTTTTGACATGTTGAGTATTATACAGATTTCTTTATACAGAAATTATTGGCAGCACAGTAAAGGTCCATTTGGATTCATTCTAAATCTGGTTGAGTAGTGCATGATATTTTCTAGTCTTAGATATGGCTACGATAAAGAAAATGATCATTTGTATTGGGCTAAATCCTCATGAAACCATATACATAAATGAAGTTCATATGGACAGCTCCTAAGAAATGAGCTTTTCAATAGATGGTTTTAAAATGAACTAGTAAACTTCCAACCCAGTTGCCAAGAAGATATTTAAAATTAAAATACCAAAACAGGGATTTATGGGGAATTTATTGAGATTATGATGAGAGCTAAGAAAATGTGCCAAAGAGTCATGAACAGTATGGTCAAATAGTTACCGAAATTAACAATGCAAAGATAAAAGTTACATGTAGAAGCAAAACAAAGAGACAACAAAAAGGTTAAAATGATATAAAGGTAATGGTATAGAAAGAATAATAAAACTCCAAGATAATGACTTTCAACTTGGTGAACTTAGAAAGTTCTTTTTCTTAGTACTTCTATTCCACTATCAAAAGAAGAGGTCTTTGGCCACAGTTATGGCACTTGCCTGGCATGCACGAGGATGAGGATGTGGGTCCAAACCCCAGCATCATGTATACAACAGGGTTAGAGCAACTAAAGCCGTACGAAAAACTAAGTAAAATTGATTCTTTCTCTCTTCTCTCTCTCTCACTGTCCCTCTCTCTTAAGAAGGAGGAGCAGGAGGAGGAGAGGAGGAGGAGGAAGAGAAGGAGGAGAAGAGGTCTTTCATCTCCTTGGTTTGATTTATTCCAAGTACTTTATGTTTTGTTGAGGTTATTCTGAATGGAATAGTTCTCCTGGTTTCTTTTTTAGCAGATTCATTATTGGTGTATAGGAAAGGAATTGTTTTATGTTTATTGATTTTGTATTCAACTACTTTACTGAATATGTTTATCAGCTCTACAAATCTTCTTGTGGAGATTTTTGAGTCTTCTAAACATAGGATTATGCCATTAACAGAGATAATTTGACCTTTCTTATTTATATCCCCTTATGCTATGTACAGGTATGAATATACCACAGTGAAATTCATCTTTATGTGTGCCTACAAAGCACTGGTTTTATTTATTTTTATTGGTGCATTCAAGTTGTACATAATGATGGCATTTTTGTTACATATTCATAATGTACACAATATGACAACACAACCTGGTCAATATCCCCCACCTAGCACTCTCCCTTTGCTCTTCCTGTCCCCTGGTGCCTTGTTTCTGCCGATCATCCTCTGAAATATTTATTTATTTACAAATTTATAAATATTTATTTATTTCATCCTGTGAAATATTCATTTATTTATGCATTTATATTTATTTATATATTTATATTTATTTATATATTTATATATTGATTATGTGGGAATTACTTAATTTCCCAAAGGTGAAAACCATATATTTCCCTCCCCTCTTTGGTCCTCCCTTTTCCCCCTATGGTTCTTTCTCCTCTCCACTTCTGCTTTCTCTACCCTACTAGACTTACTTTAGTTCACCCGTTAATTTGTATTTGAATGGTTTGTTATGAAAGCTTATCCCTCTCTCCCTCTTTCCTTTATTTTATTCTAGCTTCCACAAATGAGAGAAAACATATGCATGATATTCTCCATTTCCATCCATTTTCCAGGTGAATGCCATAAGTTCATTCTTTCTAATGGCTGAGTTAGAACTCCATTTACCACAGTTTCTTAAGCCATTCATCTACTGACCAACATCTGGGTTGATTCCATAATTTAGCTACTGTGAATTACAAAGCACTAATTTTGAAAAAAATTATAAAGAAGTAGACCATTAGAGTAGAGGAAGGGAAATGGGGAGGGAGGAGGAGAGGCAAAGATACTGTGGACTAAAGTGGAGCAAATTATATTCCATGCTTGTATGATTTTGTCGAAATGAGTCCATTATGCAAAGCTATAATGTATTATAAAAAAGAAATGCAATGATAAATTACATCTTTTACAAAAAGAGTATTTAAGGTGTGACCTCACATAGTACCATGACTCTCAACTGATCATCATAGTTTTAAATATTTCATCCCATTACTTCATAACATGAGGTGTACGGAGGTCTGATAATCTGCCTTTTTTTTAATTAGAAGTATATAGAGATACAATTGAGGGGGAAACGTTATCAAACCAACAGTATTCAATGTATATATACTTTTTTATCCAGGGAGAAAGGAAGTTCTTAGTCTTTTCAGGCTGGGTGACTTACTTACAAATGATGGAAACTTACTTCTCATCGTTTTGGAAGCTGGAAGTTCACGATCAAAGCACCAGCAGATTTGGTGTTTGGAAAGCACTTACTTCTTGGTTGACAAATGGCACCTTCTGTCTGTGTCCTCACATGGCCGAAGAAGCAAGGCAGTTCTCTGGGCCTTCTTTTGTGTTGGCTCTAATCCCATTATGAGGACTCTGTCCTCCCAATGTCCTACTTCTAATATCATTACCTTGGCGATTGAGTTTAAACATGGATTTTGTTAAAGCACATAGAGTCAGTCTATAGCAGGTTTCACATTTGCTATAAATGTTAAAGTATTTATACCCCAAAGAAAGGAGCAAAAGGAGGAGGAAAAATCATTTATATGATTCTACAAATAAGGAGGAAAATTTTAACAAATATTTTTACTGCAGAATATATTAACTATGATATTCTAGAAAAAGAAAAATCCCCAGACTTCATCCAGTTCACCAGCACTCTTCTGTTTCTCACTGGGGCAGGACACAGGCAATCATGTCTGACATGTGCATCCACGAGTCCCTTAACTAAGCACACTTCGTGAAATTCTACCTCTACCTCGTCACTGAATCTATTTTAACAAAGGTGCTGAAAACTTCACTGCTCCATCTGATGGACTACTTTCAATGATGATCCTCTATGTCCTTTGTGCCATCCGACAGAGCTGACCACATCTATTCTAGTTTTCCTTATTCCCTCTCTCTCAGTCTATGCCCACTTACTTCTATTTTGCTTTAAAAGGGTTCTCATCTGATTGGTCTTTTCTCCATGCCTCTGTTGGGTTTTCTAAAATACACAAAAGATATTATTTGTCCTTGTCATGTTTATAAATATTTAATGTCCAAAATAAGGTCAGAAACTCACTTTTATGCAAGAATAAGCTTTGGATTCTTGGAGATAACACACAGATTCCTCTCTCATTTTAGTTCTCCTTTCTCTCCTGCAGCTTTCCTTCTGCTTAGCCTCTCGCACATTGTATATTCAGTCATTTTCATGTACTCATTGTGGTTTTTCAGAAACTATTAAGCTCATTAAACGCAGTGAGGAAAACAATAAGAATTCCATAAAATCTAGTGACTGAACATGCAGTTAATGTGTTCAAGTTAATATGCTGTAATGAGTTATTTGAAATTGCCAATATTAAACCACTTTGGAATTTCAAATCAGCAAGTTCATATGGGTCACCTAATGTAAGTACCTTTTGAGGCTAATGCTGTAAAAGTCAAAGCATTGTTAATGGGTACTTAGCAGTTCCTTAGAAAGGAGGAGTTGATTTAATACCAGTAATACATGTCTTCTATGTTTTGCCCCTTTTATTGCAGTGTTGGGGATCAGAACCAAGACCTCATACATGTTAAGCAAATGCTTTCTGCCACTGAGCCACCCTGACAAGTTTATCTTTTACATTTTGCTATTTGCAAGAACATATAGTAAATCACAGAGGTTCTCATTCATAGCAACAAAACCAAAATTTCCCAAAATAACACCTTATATATATATACGGGTTGAAGTGTGTTCAAAATTCTTATGTTGGGAGGTGGAACATTATGGTTTCTAAAACTAACTCCCTGCAGCCAAATTGACTAGTTAAATGTTTGTATCTGTGACATTTCAGGCAAAATTCTCATTCGTGAACATCATAAAACAATGAGTGCTTATAAGTTCTAACTCTCATTTCTCTGTGAAACCAACAAGGATGCATGACAAACTGTCAAGATCATTTAAGCAACAAGCAAACTCTTACTTCTACCAAGAAGCAAAAGGAATATCAAATGTTCAGCTGTTAGACAGACTTAAAGTAAAATAAGCAAGAAAAAGCTACTCCATGCTGCTGTCCCCTCTGGCTGGTCACCCTGAGAATCTGTTGATGCTTACTCTAGAAGACGTGAGTGCAATGAGGCAAGAATTGGGACCCTGTGACACCAAACTAAAGAGTTGGAAAATCGATAAGTGGTTGCTTGAAGTTTCTAATTTGAATAGTTTTGAGTTGTAGTGTTACAACAAAAGCCCAGAATGCTAACACCTTATTTTATAGATGAAAACTTATTTACATATAAAGTTGAATGAATGCTTTTAATTCATGCTTAGTAACTCTCATTTGTAGGTAAGTAAATAGTCTCAAAGAGATTGTTTGGGGTGCAAAATACGTTTTACAGATGAGTCAGTTCGGGTTATCTGATTTGGATACTACATTCTTTCTGCTTCTTCAGTTGCATGTTCCGTGAGTAGCAGATGAGGAGTCCTTAATATTCACTAAGTTACTGGTCACTGAAAATTGACCTTATTCATTTTCTACTGTTTCCTGCTTAAATATCCTAATGCTAAGAGCTTTACTTGGGAGCAGGGAGTGAAATAATCAATTTTTCAAACTTAACCTTTGAATAATCAATAACAACCAAAAAATACACAGACCCTCAGCAGGAAAATACAACCAACGATGTTCTTAAAAATAAATGACAGGGCTTCAGGAGCAGAAGCCCTGAAGTGGTATCATTTTGTTGTACTGGATAGCTAAAAATAAATGCACATGAGTGTTTGTCAGTTAGAAAACTCATTTTTAAGTTTTTAGGAAAAGGATTCTATTCTTTGGGCTATTTCCCATTAGTGGCCTGACATTAAGGCTAGACTTAGTTCTAGTTTTATCATATTATCTACAACATATGGTAATACTTTAAATAAAGGTAGGGTGGTATCCTAGATCCTACTAATAAAATGGGGCCGTCTTTTCTCAGACTCTGTGGCACCACTTCTGTACAGTGTTAAACCCTGTGACTCGGGACAGGAACTTTTATTGGCGCCTACCAGAACAATCTGTGTTTGAATCAATTTCCTGGCTTGCATTATAAACTTTGTGGATTTCTACACAAGCAATTTGGGAAAAGCAAGCACTAATTAAATCTCTTGCCTGAAGAATTTGTGCAGGTTCAAAGGGAAATGATCCTTCCCCTGCTGAAAAGCCACCAGCTGTCACAAGCTCTCAGCCTAATGGATTTCATCTCGTGTCTAGAAGCATGTCACACTTGGACAGCACATACCTGCAAAGGGAGTGATTCTAATTTCTTTTCAACACTGGAGTTTTATTTAAAATCACTGTATTATGTAAATATGATAGATATTGGAATAAAACAAAGCACAACCCACTACTATCTTAACAAACCAATTTGTTCTTATAGTCTCTTTCTGTTCTTATTTAGAAGCAAATAATAGTTTTGGATTGTAGAGTAGATACACCAATTTGATTCATTGGTCACAGTGAGTATAATGAAGATCTATGTAGGGAGGATTCTTTTCAGAAATGCCTCTGGCTCCATCAGTACACTAGACTTGATTACAGAATGTTTATGATTTCTCATTTCTTTTATCCTATGTAGAAGACATTGTAATATGATTTTACTTCTTTGTATTAGGTCTTTAAGAAAGATTTCTAAGCATAGTATAGCAGAGACTAAAGATCTGGATGTCTAGAAAATGTCGTAATGGTTGATTTGATTTTTTATATCTTTGAGAATATGATCTCACACTAAATTGCCATCATAAACATAAGTATGTGTTAATGTCATTAAATCTTCTAGAAATTAAGTATTATTATGAGCAATCAGAATTTTAATTACTACTTACAAAGTTTATAAAATAATGGGCAGGAGCGGTGGCTCAGTGGTTGGAGTGCTAGCCTGGCATGTGCAAGTACCTGAATTCAAACCCCAGCACCACATACACAACAAAGGCCAGATGAAAAAAATAACTAAAATTGATTCTCTCCTCCTTTCTATCTCACTCTTTCCCTCTCTCTTTATAAAAACACAAAGTTTATAAAATGAAAAAAATTAAAATTTACTATTTCAAAATGCTATTAGTAAGAATAAAGATTTCAAATAATATTGCTTGGCAAATTGATATTTTCTGCCACTTTGTTTAATAGTGCCTTCACATTTTTATGCACATCAATGTACTTATTTAGGTACACAATCACTCATTTCATCTTCTGTATTAAATATAAATATTTATATATTTATACTTTATATACTTCAGTCTATTTTACACTGGATCTTTGAACAAGAAATATTGACAACTAAATTGTAAGGGTTATATTTTTAATATTTTGCAACATAACTTTGTAAGGTAAGTATTTTAAAAATATTTGCAAGGTAATGAAAAGAATCATCTTATCAATTCTGCTTAATGTTGAGAGATTAACAGAATGCTACAATGCCTCAACTTCTAAAGCCTGGAAAATGGTAGCAGAGACGGCCTTTTCCTAGTCAAGGAAAGTTTTCTAGTTTCCTTTTTTCCTTTTGGTTTGTTAGTGAATAACAAGTAGTAGCTGTTCAATGCGCATGATGACCTCATTCTGCAGTGCAATTATGCTCTGTGCTGTGAAGCTGCTTGACTATAACTTTGAATCAAAAATCTTTGGTCAAAAAATTGCTGCTCCTTTGAATAAACAATATACAGGGCAAAGTATTTTGTTTTGACTAAAAGAAATGTTTCCACGGTTTTATTTACTCAAAATTAGCTATGAATTAAAAAGTTTGTCAGTGTGTAAACTGTTAAAAACAACTTTATTATTGGTGAAAAAGTATCAAACTGTTATACAAATGAATTTTGATATTGAAAAAGAACTTTATCTTAGTTTACTTTTTTATTTGGCAAAAAATTGTGTTATTTGTTGTGTACAACATCATGCTTTGAGATGTGTATATATTTGAGGATAGCTAAATTGAACTTAATAATTAACATATCTATTACCTCATTTAATATTTTTGTGATAAGAACCATTTATAATCTAATTTTTAGTGATTTTGAATAATACAATATACTGCTTTCAGTTGTAGCCACCAAGTTGTATAATACATCTCTTGAACTTATTTCCTATAGCATAACTGAAATTATGTATTCTTTGACCAACATGAAAACCATGTCTGCTCCCTGTGAGTCTCTGAAGCACAGGAGCTATATGGGCACTACAAGAGATTCCTTGCTTCCTGATTACCCATTTCTTCTGGGCTCCTCTTGGCTGAAAGTCCTCATCAACACATCTCTCACAGAAGAGGCTTCTGTCTGGAGAAGCAGTTGAATGCAGTCTTCTGTTATTTAAAACCTGCAGTTGGTACACCTTTTTCAGAAGTCTGGGTGCCACCACGACACCAGGAGTCTTTCTCTTAAGTTTTTTTTTTTTATTTTGTTTTTGTTTTGTTTGGTTTGGTTTGGTTTTTTTTTTTTAAGAGACAGGGACAGTGAGAGAGAGAGAGAGAGAATCAATTTTTATTTAGTTTTTCCCAAGGCTTTCATTGCTTGGACACTTCGTTGTGTATGTGGTGCTGGGGTTTGAACTCACGTACTCACGCATGCTGTTTAAGTGCTGTGACTGCTGAGCCACTGCTCCAGCCCCAAGTTTTTTTGTTTTTTGTTTTTTAATTTTTATTCGTTAAACATGCTCTTACAATTAGGAGGGATTCATTGTCAAACAATCAAGAATAAAAATATAATGACAGAACAAGCCAAGGCTGATGCCAGTCCATGGTTTACCCCCCTTGGGTTCCCCATGGTTCCATGTTTTCCCGTCCTTAAGCCACAGGTTAACCCGCCTCCCTACAATCCCCAGGAACCTAAGCAAGATTCCCCATGATCATGTAAAAATTCATACATGTTGAGGTTATTATTATTTTAGCCATCTATCATTTCTGCTTATATTCTGGCTTCCACAAATGAGAGAAAACATTCAGCCCTTGAGTCTCTGAGTTTGGGATACTTCACTTAGCAAAATTTTTCCATCTCCATTCATTTGTCTGCAAATGCCATAATGTCATTTTCTCTAATAGCTGAATAGTATTCCATTGTCAATATGTACCAAAGTTTTTGAATCCACTCATCGAGCGAGGGGGACCCCCAAATTTTTGAGTTTTAATAATGTCAGCCTCTTATCTTTCTCTCCCCAGTCATTTGGGCAATGGCTGCTTCCTGCAGTTGTGACCGCCACAATTCATTAGTGCCCTTCTTCTAAATTTCCACTTAGGTATTTCACAAATGATTTTTTTTTAATTTGAGAAACTGCAATTTTGCTTTTACTTATTCATTTATCTTTTAGCATTGAAATTATATTCAACTTTTAATCACTGATAATGAATTTACTAAAATAGTTGACTTAAGCATATGCACCGGTGACTTCATCCTCCTCTCCTGGTTCAACACTAATGAAAGTAATATGTTCAACAATTTCAGAAAGATTATGAGTCATTGAGTTGCTTGTTGGTTCTCATCTGGAAACAACCCCTTATTTTGGAACCTTCACCACAAGGTGTTCTTGTGGCGATTCTCAGAGTCTGAGTAGACATGTGATTGGGGTCATGTCAGTTTGAGAATCTTTTCCATTGTGCCTCTGACCAAGTCAGTGCCCACCTTCTACAGAGACTTCATGTCGTGGCTGGTGAGGACAATTGTTATTTTGTAAATTGCCATCTCTGGTTCCATGGGTGTCCTTCTAGTACCTTTAAAAGCCATGACTGTGGTAGCATGGCTTCTTGATGGACTTGTTCCTCAGGGAAATAGAGAAGCAGTGAGTCTGGAGCAGGAGTGGGCAGAACACAGCTCCGTTGTACCCACAACTTTGTCACCCTTAGAAACAAAAGCTGAAATTTCATTTTTAAATTGGCACTTCATTTTTGTACATATTTATGAGTCATAGTGTGATGTTACAATACATATACACATTCTGTAATGAACAGATCAAAGGAATAAGTATATAATCCTGAACATTTATCTTTCTTTACGGTGAAAATATTCAAAATCCTTCTTCTGGTGGTTTTAAAATACACATACACAGTACATCATTAATAACTATTACTAACTACTGCACTGTAGAAGACCAGAACTAATTCCTTTTATCAACTGTAACTTAATACCAGCGACCAATCTCTCCCAGTCCACTCCTCAGGCTCTGGTTATCAGTCTTCTAAATTCCTATGAGATCAACAGTTTAAATTCTGCATAGGAGTGAGGTTTCTCAGGCTGTCTTCCAGTTCCAATTTTTGTTGTCCTGAATGACAGAATTCCATAATTTTATGGCTGAATAGTTTTCCACTGTGTACAGGTACCAAATTTCTTTACCTATTCATCTACTGATAGATTTGAATTGAATATGTGACTTAGCGACTGCGAGTAGTGCTACAGTGAGCCTGGGAATGCAGATGACTCTTCAGCACACTTACTTCATTTTCATTTGATATAGAAACTCTTATAACAGCTTTTATATTATGTTTTTCTCTGTTCACATGGAATAATTCTATTTTCCTATGGGATCTGACCCATATACCACACTGATAACTTGCCTTTATATTTTTAACTTTTCTGACAGCATATTTGTCTAATACTTATTTTAATTTGTACCTATTGTATATCTTCCTTTCCTCCTGCATCCTGGTTCCTTTACTACCATTTAGAAGAGCTACCCTCCTCTGGCCTTTTCCACAAAATGTTGCTCAACCTATCCTGGGTGTGACAAACCTGACGACAAACTTTGGCTTTGGTGACATCAGGTAACAGCATGCAAAGTGGTCCTTAACTGCCAACTTAAAAATGCATATCAAAATAAGTTTTTGGAACAACTTATGCTTGTGGTGGCTCAGATTAACACAATTTTTGAAAGCATCAGATCTTTAACTGAGCCAGAAATATAGATGCTGATGATAAAGTAGATAGATAATGATATAAAGTTATCCTTTAATGTAAATATATGAGCATAGCTATCTGCAAAAGGTTAATGTTATCATGTGAATAAAACTGTGGCTAGCTCAAGGTGACTGTGAGATCTCCTCTGAATGGATGGAACTCCTCTCAAGCCCTGTCCAAGGGCCAACATTCTGCCATCACCTAATTTTACCCTTGCTCTTTAACTATTTTTTTTAAAGAGAGAGGGACAGTGAGAGAGTGAGAGAAAGACAGAATTAATTTTATTTAGTTTTTCATGTGGTTTTCGTTGCTCAGACACTTAGTTATGTACATGGTTCTGGGGTTTGAACCCATGTACTTGTGCATACCAGGCAAGCACTGTAACTACTGAGCCATCACTGCTCCAGAGACTTCCTAACTAGTTTTGATTCATTTAGTCTTTTCCTATATCCCACAGTGATCTATATTGATTTATATTGAATAGTTAGATTTATTTTTAAAAATAGCCCTCATACTAATACTTGACAATTCTTTCTTTCACTATTTAGTGGTGTTTGTAATTTTAAGTTAGTAAATACATTATGAGTCCTGCCTGGGGGGCTAGATACTTACTTACTAATTCCTACTTAATCTTAAACACGAGTCATGCTTATGAAATTGCTCTTTTATCTGCATATGCACAGCACTAAGGACTTGTCTTGTCCAGGTTATCTTGTGCTAAGACAATCTCAGAAATCTTCTCTGATTCATGAAAAGTCCCCACACTTGCCCATTGGTTCTTCTTGCTAGCATTTTCTATGGGAGTCACATGTGATAATTTTGTTGCTTTACCTATCTCACATTTGCTTATGCAGCAATTGCATATTCTAGGCTCTGAAAAGACATTTTTGGTTAGAATGAGAGCCTGTTGAAACCAACGCCTAAGCAAGAGAAATTTATGGCTCTTACTCTTTCAACTTCTTGTGTACATAAATATGTGACAAGCTATGTTTAGCTATCTTTCACATCCATAAGGATCATTCTGTCTGAGATATATATGTTTAGGGGATGTTTAGGCCTCTGTCCAAGGCCATGTACCAGAAGTGGATCTCCTTCCAAGGCCAGGGGTTCTTCTATAACCAGTTCGGTTAGGGCTTTTTACGCAATGGATGACTCACACAGCTCCCTCACTACCTATGTGGGATTAAGTAGGCATGAACAATACTAGGGCCTAGCCATTTGTCAAGTTATGTATCTAAAAACATTTGTTTGTTAGCTTTCATTTGAATAAGAGAGGCGCTGCTGGGTTACGTTATGTTTCTCTGTGGCTCATATTTTTTCTTTGCTGAGCATGCTAATCGTGTTTCTCAACAAGTCAGAGAAACACTATAGGAAGTTTGCTGTTTCCCTTGTATGTGAAATATGAATTCTTATATCTGGCTATCGCTGGGTGAACCATTATTCAAATCTGATTTTCAAAGGCAAATAGAATCACTGTTCTTAAGAGTAGCATAAGGAAGTAGCTGCCGACTCCTATGTCCTATAGTGTTGACTCTACTTCTTTTTCTAGTAAGTTTAAGGTTGTTGGCTTAATATCCAGGTCTTTGACCCATTTTGATTTAATTTTTGTGCAGGGCAAAAGATAAGGATCCAGCTTCAGTGGACACATGGCTGTCCAATTTGTCCAACACCATTTGTTGAACAGGCTATCTTTCTTTCACACTATGCTTTTGCCCCCTTTATCAAATATCAAATAGTTAAATATATGGGGGTTCATCTCAGGATATTCAATTCTGTTCCACTGATCTTTGGTTCTGTTTTGATACCAATACCATGCTGTTTTTGCTACTACAGCTCTGTAGTATAATTTCAGGTCAGGGATTGAGATACCCCCTACTTCTTCCTTCCTGTAGAGTAATGTTTTGTCTAGTCTGGGTCTCCTATTATTCCATATGAACTTCAGAATTTCTTTTTCTATATCTGTGAAGAATGCTGTAGGTATCTTGATGAGGATTGCATTAAATCTGTATAGGGTTTTGGGTAGAATGGCCATTTTTATTATATTGATTCTGCCTAACCATGAGCATGGGATGTTTTTCCATCTACTCAGGTCTTCTGTAATTTCTTTTTTTAATGTTTGATAGTTTTCTTTGTAGAAGTCCTTAATATCCTTTGTAAGGTTAATGCCCAAGTATTTCATTTTTTTGGAAGTGATGGTGGATGGGAGAGATTTCCTGATTTCTTCTTCTGTGGATTTGTTGCTGGAGTAAAGGAATGGTAGTGACTTACTGGAGTTGATCTTGTAGCCAACTACTTTGCTAAAATCACCTATGAGCTCTAGGAGTTTTCTGGATGATGTTATTGGGTCTTCTAGGTATAGAATCCTGTCGTCTGCAAATAGAGATAACTTAACTTCCTCTTTTCCTATACGAATACTTTTGATTTCCTTAAACTCCCATGGTTCAAGCAATAAAGTCAAGAATAAATGAATGGGATGCAATTAAACTAAAAAGTTTTTGCAAAGCTAATGATCTAATCAAGAACATCAAGAGAGAACCTACAGAATGGGAGAAAACCTTTGCCTGCTACACTTTGGACAGGGCTAATATCCAGAATATATAAAGAACTAAAGAAACTAAACACCAAACTCACAAATAATCCCGTCAATAAATGGGCTATGGATCTTAAAAGAAACGTCTCACCAGAGGAAGTCCAAAACCCCCATAAATATATGAGAAAATGCTCTACATCAATAGCCTTAAAGGAAATGGAAATCAAGACTTCAATGAGATACCACCTCACTCCTGTTAGAGTGGCAAAAATGAAAAATTCTAACAACAACAGATGCTGGAGGGACTGTGGGAAAAGAGGAACACTGTTACACTGCTAGTGGGACTGCAAACTGGTTCAGCCACTATGGAAAGCAGTGTAGAGAATCCTCAAAAAATTAAGGATGGAACCACCTCATGACCCAGCTATCCCACTCCTGGGTATTTTCCCAAAAGAGTTAGAATCAGCATATTATAGTGATATGGCTTCATCAATGTTTATAGCAGCTCAATTTACTATAGCTAGATTATGGAACCAACCCAAATGCCCCTCACTCAAGCAATGGATACAAAAACTTTGGTACATATATACAATGGAATACTACTCAGCCATTAGAGAAGACGTTATTATGGCTTTTGATATCAAATGGATGGAGATGGAAAGTATTATGCTAAGTGAAGTCTCCCAATCTCAGAGACTCAAGGGCCAAATGGTTTCTCTCATCTGTGAAAGCTAGAATACATTGGGAAGCAGTATGTTAGATAGCTAATCTAATAATAACTTCAAATTGTATGCTTCTCAACGCAACAGGGTGATGACTCCCTAGAATACTTGGAGGCGTAGGGTAGGGAGACGGTGTAGGAAGAACACCTAGGAGTCTGGAGGGTGGGAATATGGGGGAATCATCTCTGAAGTAGAGCTCTGACCTCCACAAGATATCCATTTATCTCAGGTGTTCTTCTGGGGGAAACAGCAACATGGGAAACCCAAGCTGGGTATCCATGATATGGCATTAGCCCTGGATAACTAAGTATATATACATTGGTTCTTGAATGTTTGATAATGTTTCCCCCTCAATTGTAACTCTATATCCATTAATAAAAAAAGAGTAGTATAAGGTCTAGGTACAGTTCTATTGGTAGTTTCTTAGCCTAAAACAAAAGTTAGTGTACTTTCCTGTGGTTATTTATTTCAGAATGTAAGTTTCCCACAGTATTATTGAAGGCATTTTTCACTTTCTTTTGCTAATCACAAGTTACAGCCTGCTCTACCCTGGGCTCCTTGGTCACCACACAGAGGCTATTTTCTCCACCCAAGGTTTCCTGGGATGGGCTGAAGTCTGTAGCTCAATGCAGATTTGAAATGCAAGTGACATGCAAACTATACAAATAGAAATGTAAGAAGTTACCAATAATGCTTGGATGTTAACTAATATATTTTTGAATAAACTCTGGGTCAAAAAGTACTTCCAAATGGAAATTAGAAAAAGTGTTTGAACTAAATACAATTTAAAATCTTATATGTCAAACTTGTGGAATATACCCAAAACTGTGCTTTGAGGAACATATATAGCATCAAAAGCATGTATTAGAAAGAAAAGATACTGAAAATTTATGTTCAAAGTTTCTATACCAAGAAGCTATAAAATAAAATGTGTTAAATTCAATGAAAATAGAATTGTTGGGAATGGTTTTTCAGTGATTGTAATCCCAGTGGCTTGGGAAGCTAAGGTAGGAGAATAGTAAATCTGAGGTCACCCTGGGCAAATTAGTGAAACCGTTATGGTTTAAATACTAGATGTCCCCCAAAAGCTCATATATGAAACAATGCAAAAAAGTTCAGAGGTGAGATGAATGGATTATGAGAGTCTTAACCTAAATCAGTGCAGTCATCCACTGATATGGATTAATTGGTTGGTAACTGTAGGCAGGTGAGGTATGACTGAGGGAGGTGGGTTATTGAGCAGATGCCTTTGTAGTATATGTTTTGACCATGGGAAGGGGGTGGTCTATCTCTTCCTTCTTCCTGCTGCTGTATCTTGAGCCACTTTCCTCTGCCATACTCTGAAACCAGAGCAATGGATTAGATGTCTATAGACTGAGGCTTCTGAAACTGTGGACCCCCAAATAAACTTTTACTTCTCTAATTGTTCTTGTCAGCTCTTTTGATCGCAGCAATGAAAAAGCTGACTGAAACAGAGACCCTGTCTCAACATAAATAATAAAAGCAACTGGAAATGTAACTCAGTGGTAGAGTGCCCTTCTGTTCAATTCTCAGTACCAAAATAAATTTTAAATAAATAAATGAAAATGAAACATAAAATAAACAGGAAGGAAAAAAGTGGACTTAAATGAAAAAATATAGACACAGAATTGACAAATGAAGAATTACTTTGAAAATACCAGACTTGGTGCTAGAGAGGTAGCTCAGCAGTAGAGTGCTTGCGTGGCATGCATTGAACTGAGTTCTATCCCCTGACCCCAGAGGGAAAAAAAAGCTAAATGAAAAAAAATTAACTCTTTCTGTTTCTCCCTCTTTTACTCTTTAAAAAAAATCAGAATATTACTGAACCCTTGACAATGTTTATTAAATAAAAAGGGATAGGACCTGTGAAAGTTAATTTTATGTGTCAATTTCACCAGGCCATGGAACTCAGATATTTGGCCAAACTCCATTCCAGAGGTGTCGCTGTGAAGGTATTGTTAGATGAATATTTAAATTAGTGAAATTTGAATGGAGCACAATACCCTCCATTATGTGGGTGAGTCTCATCCAGTCAGTTAAATGTCTTAAGAGAAAAAGAATAATATTCCCTGAAAAGAAGGAATTCTGTCTCCAGGTAATCTTTAGACTCAAGCTGTGGCATCAGACTCTTTTCTTGTCTTCAGGATGCTGACTTAATTATATGCGTTGTTTCCCAAATAAATGAGCCTTCCATTTTCTCTGCCTTTGTATAGATGTGTTTGAGTGTATGTGTGCTCATATATGTATGCATACACATGGATTTTACTCTTTCCTATTTATAAAATTAATAATTTTATATGTACTTATATTTTACACACTCTCTCACAATTCATTGTGTCTCTGCAGAACCATGAATAATGTAAGACCAGAATTATCAATTTTAGAAATCCTTCCAAATTTGAATTACTCCATATACATAAAGAAGACATATTACAAATTATATACAGATTCTTTCTGAATATAAAGAAGAAACTCAACATGCATTTTAAAGAACTTGAAAACATTTATACAAACAATATGCTGTCAACATTATAAGACAAGTAAATATTTTTCTTTTAGTTATAGATAAAAAAAATCCTAAACAAAATATTAGTGTATCAAATATGGTTATATACAACAATTGTCACACAATGCCTGCCATCCAAGTTTATCAAAAGAATGCAAAATTTGCTGTATAATACAAAGCAATTTAGTATTGGGATTCAGATAGACAGATAGATAGATCAACAGAATAAAATTGACACTCTAAAAATAAATCTTCACATTTATATTCAATTCATTTAGAAGGAATTTGAACCTCTTCCTCACACTATACACAAAAGTTGACTCAAAATGGTTTATAGGCTTAAATGGAAATATGAAAACTATAAAACTCTCAGTAAAATAGAGGAGCAAATATTCCTGAGCTGTGATTTTGCAGTCTCCATACTTGTGAAAAAAGAATCAACAGCATAGGGGAAAAAAAAGCCCAAAAAAACTAGGTAAGCTGGTCATTATCAAAATGAATAACATGTGTTTCAAAGGACACTAAAAATACTGGGTAACCACAACCCACAATGAAAGAATCTATTTGTAAATCACATATTTGACATGGAACTTACAAACGTGGTGTACAATGAACACTGGCAATTCAACAATAAAAGGACAAATAATCCAATTATAAATGGGGTGAATATTTGAATAGATGTTTTTGCAAAGAATATGTACAAATGGACAAGAAACATAAGAAAAGATGTTCACCAACACTAGTCATCACTGGAATAAAAATCAAAGCACCATGTGATACTTCACAGACGCTGTCCTTGCTATAATCAAAAAGTCAGTAAATAGCATTAGTTGGGGAGGGTGAGTAGAAATTAGAACACTCCTACACCACTGTTGGAATTCATAAATGCTATAGCCTTTTTGAAAAATGGTTTGGCAAATACTTAAAAAAGATGTTCATGCATTATCCATACATGATCCAGCAACTTTATTTCTAGGTGTACACCCCAAAGAGTTGAAAACAGGAATTTGGATGCTTCTGTATCAATGTTCGTAGCAGAATCATTCACAATATCCAAAAGGCAACGACAACTCAAATGCTCATCAACAACGAATGAATAATCAAAATGTGGTGCATACATGTAATGAAATACTGTTCATCGATAACAATAATGAGGTTTTGATACATGTTTTGGCATGTATGAACCTTGAAAACATTATACTAAGTGAAAAAAGTAGAAAAGGCACTAATCATATGATTCCATGTATATGAAATACACACAGAATAAGGGTTTGTTGTTGCTAAGCATGTGTGGGTTGGTGGAAAAGGTGAAATGCCCACTAATATGTGTAAGGTTCTTAGGATGGTGAAAATTACTTTCAAATTGCTGTGTAATGGTGTCACAACTCTATAAACTACTAAAATGTATATTTTGAAAGGGTGAATTTTACGATGTATGCATTAAACTTGATATCCTATAAAACAATAGTACAAAAAGTAAAAGCAATATAAGGAATGTAACTCAAAACATAACAAAAGGTAGGGACCATGTAAATATCTCAGAAGATGCAGCAAGATATTTTAATGCAAGTAAATACTTCTTCATACAAAATATTTCCAATCTTTCAATAAAAAGCAATATTCTTTACATTTGACCAAAGAACATTGTACCAGTATCATATATTGATGATGAAATGCTAAAATATTTACCTTGAACTTACAAACTAGACAAAAATATCTTATGACCCTAACTTTCTTTCACCCCTGTACTGAATATCCCAACTAGTACACTATATAAAGAAAAGGAAACATGATCCATAAGAACTTAAAAGGGAGAAATAACACTACCATATGCTAAAATGAAAAGATTGTATATATAAAAGTTACATGGTAATCATAAATGTCAATGTTTAGTTCATTAAGTTAGTTAAGCAAACTCACTGGATAAATGAGACATAAATACAATCACATTTATATATACTTATAACAAAAAAGAAGAAAATGGAAATTTAAAAATTATGCAATTTATAACATTCTTTAAAATAAACTGAACTTCTAGAATAAATAAGAAAAATTGTTCAAAGAAGGTGTGAAAAAGGTCAAAGTTTTTAAGTTAAAAATTTGATGTGGTGATTTTGATGATTTTATCCAAATTGATTTATAAATTTAATTACCCAGAAAAGTGTGTATGAGTGTGTGTGTGTTTATCATTTGGCAAGGTAATTCCAAAATCTATGTATGAAAATGCCAATAATGCTCAAGAAAATGTTGAACAAACCACCTTGGAGAATTTAACACATACTGTAAAATTAAAGTCACTAAGACAGTTTTATATTTGAATAAAGAAATATGGATGATGGAACCAAAAAGAGATATCAACAACAGACTCATCAATTTGGTGAAGTGAAAACTACAGTGAGATATCACAGATACATTGGAATAGCTAAGATCTCACACACACACACACACACACACACACACACACACACATAACACACACATAAGCATACATAAACACACATATACATATACACATACTATACCATATCACACATTCATACACTTATGCACATACATATACACAAATATGAATTCATGTGCACACACATGCATGTTTATGGTGTGTATAGGTAAGTGTGTATATTTATATATGTATTTGTAAATATATGTGCATATGTATGATATATAATGTTTGTACATATAAAATATATACATATTTATATATCTATATACAACACACACACATAAAAGTTTTGGGAAAAATGAAACATCAGAAAGTTTCATACTCTACTGATGGGAGGGACAGCACTCCAGCCAATTCAGATTGGAGAACATTTTTGCAATATTTACTAACGCTGAACATCCATGCAGCAACTCTACTCTAGATATCAGCCTCTATAGAATAGTACAAATATGAACAAGGGAAATTATAAGAATGCTCTTAGCAATATCACTTGTGATAGCCTCAAGCTGCAAATAAGTATCCATTTAAATTGGATATACAGATTGGATTATATTTATTCTATGAAAGACTATAGATTAATGAAAAGGAATTTCTGCTATGTGCAACATTCAGCATGAATGGATGGCATGAATGTGAAATAGAGTGGGGAAAAAAGACACAAAGACAACGCACTGTATCGCTCCATTTACACAAAGTCCCAAAGCAGGAAAACTAACTTATCGTGACGTTGTTACATTAGTTCTTACCTTTGGGAGGAATTAATCACTGGGGTGGAATATAGGTAGTTCTCCAGAGTTCTGGTCAAGGAGAGTATGCACTTTAAAAAGAAAGCATTGAGTACCACACAAGTTAATTGTGAGTTTTTTGTAGGTATTTATTTATAAATAAAACACAAATATAAATGAATTTCATGCCAAATTATTTCCATGGACTCCTATGCTTTTGGTGGTGCTCAGACTTTCCTGTCTCTATATTTTCTACTGATATAACCATAAAATATAACTCTCATTTGGAATAAAAGAGGTATCATTCAAAACAAGTAAAACAAGAGAATAACTCTCTCTTCAAAGTTATTAACAAATAAACTTAAAGTTTAATTTTATTCCTGTCCATTGTAAGGTCATATTCTCCACTCCATGCATTAGATTAACCTGCAGGTCCTTACCAAGTTCACCTCCCAAATTGAAAATGCTAATTTATTTGAGGAAATGTATTTCAATACTATTTTGCAAAAAATGAAATATTAGTATACCAGCAAATTCTGAAATGAAATAAACATCATGTGTGAAATCATGTAAATTGCTACCTTTGTTTTTTCTATTATATTTTGTCTGAAAGGCTTAAAATTATATCTAAAGGTACATAAATTTTAAAAAATCAATGATCTGATTTTATTGTTTATTAGTGTACATTACCAACAAGTATGTACAATTGCCTGAACTTCCTCGGTTCTAGCTATGAAAGGATAACTTAGAAGTTATGATCACATATTACAAAGAAGAAAATAATGTTGAGAGAAGTAAGCAAGTTGACTAGGAGCACACAGTAGGCTTTGTAGTCAAGTGGACGATTAAACTGTAGGTCCTGGGACCATTTGCACCACAGCTTCTTAGCGGTAAGACATCAACATTAGATATGAATGGGCAAATACCCAGAAGTGGGATAGCTGGGAAAGCTTCACCAGTGTTTTTAGCAGCTCAATTTACCATAGATAGATTGTGGAACCAACCAAGATGCCCCTCACTGGATGAGTGGATTCAAAAACTGTGGTACATTTATACAATGGAATTCTACTCTGCTATTAGAGAGAATAATACCATGGCATTTGCAGCCAAATGGATGGAAATGGAAAAAGTTATGCTGAGTGAAATATCTCAAACTCAAGAGACTCAAGGGCTGAATGTTTTCTCTTATATGTGGAAGCTAAAATATAATTAGAATCAGAATAATAGTTGGCTAAACTAATAATAACTTCAACATGAGTTATTACACGAGCTGGGGGAACCTTGCCTAGGACACTGGGGGATGAAGGGAGGTTGGCTGAGAAGGAAGGGGATAGGAGGGATATCAAGACTGCTGGAACGAGTGAGTAGGGGAGTTATCAACCCAGTGGGGATCTTTCAACTTCCATGAGAAGCCCAACTAACACGAGGTTGAGTAGGGGGAAACATGGAATTGGGAGGAACTTAAAGGAGGGAGACCATAGAATGGCATCAGCCTTGGCTTGCTTTGGCATTATGCATTTGTTCATGATTATATAGCAACAATTCCCTCCTAATTGTAAGACAACCTTGAATGGATTAAAAAAAGATACGAATGGGCAAAACTTCAGGGCATCTGCCTGACTCCAGTGGAATGTCTGTGGAGAAGAAAATGGAGATGGTGGGACACGACTTATATGTAGGAGGTTAAGCAAGTTGTTTGCCATGCCCAAGGTGCATTAGCATGTTATATAACTGAGGAAAGCTGCTCTTAGTCTTCCAGGACACACAGACTTGCAGATGGGAGGAACTGGCCAGCTGCTACCATCAAGGTAGTGAATCCTTCAGATTCTCTCTGTTGCTCTGCTCAGAGCATTAAGTTCTCATAGATTAGGGTTTTCATATTTGAGCCCATCTGTTTTAGCTCTTGAGTTATAACTGGAAATGATCACTCAAGTCATGGCTACATATCCCTTGGAAGCCCCAAACTAGGAAAGTACAGTGTCCAGTCTGACGCAGATTTTTTGTGGAAAATGAAAATTTTCAAACCTCTTATCAACTTTAGTTGCATGAAGGTAAATGATGAGGCAGATAGTATCCTTAGAGACTAACAAAGATTCCAAATTTGTGAGAAAAGGTACTAACTAGTATTTTCTATTGAGAAAAATTATTATTTTGTAGGACTATCTAGAGCTATTCAGTAACATCTGGGGTAACCTTCAGTTTAAAATTACAATAATAATATAGGAAAGAAAAACAAGTTTGGACTTGGATTTTGTTACCACTGTCATCATCAGAATAAACCTCAAGGCCCTTGTCCTGGACCATGAATCCCATAAACATTAACTTACACATAGAAAGGGACGTTACATATGTGATTTCAGTTAAGAATCTTGAAATGATCTTGAATTATCCAAACTGAGCCCTGTATTATCACATGAATCTCAAAGAGCAGAGAACCTTTGAAGCAGCCATGACCAGAGGAAATGTGACTGACAAAGGTCAGATAGTTCTACATTGTTGGCCTCAGTGATGAAGAAAATGGATCACAAATCAAGATATGTGGTTGCTCTTCAGAATCTGGAAACAAGAAGGATATGAATTCTTCCCTGGAGTTATCAGAAGGGAGAACACCCCTGGGGAAATCTTAATTTAATGAGGCCCATGTCTAACTTCTACCCTACAGCACTACAGAATAATCAACCCACATTGTTTTAACCCATTAATTTGTTGGGATTCACTAAGGCAGCAATAGAAAACTCTAGAGAAAAAATGATATTCTTTCTCTTACTAGTACTGTCAGCCCAACCACTTGTTTTAATAATAGCAATAAAGATGTTGTATAATTCCCCATTACAAATAAGAACCATAACCATCGGGCCACCATTTGCATTTGTGAAGCACCATCTTGCTCTTAAAGCTGATGTTTCTTCTGCTTGAAATATGTTTCTCCTTATTTCTGGAATCTCCTATTCCTCCTTCAAAATATGGAGCAAATTACACCAGGCATAACCCACACAGGCAGAGGTGGTCCAGGCTTGCAGGTTTCTTAAGGGATAGCTGGGGATAGATCTGATTAGTTGGTAAGGTGAACTCCAACAAGGACAATCATCATTCTAACTCCAGCATCCAGAATTTGCTGAGTTCTACCACTTTCTCTTTCAACTCTAATCTTATCTGGACACCATACAGTGTGGGAATCAGGGTAATGGAAGTCAGGAGGGGATTTGTTGTGACGTGCATCCTTATGCCCTCAATACTAATCCCTGGCAAGGCATGCAGGCTGCTTCCACAGTGCTGTGGTAAATGAATGAGAGAAGTCATCAAGGCAGTGAGAGGTAAGACAGAAATTCCATTTACCTCAACTTCCTTATAAATGGAAGAGCAAGTTACCCTCAGCTGGACAAAGGGTTAAATAAACAAAGCTGAAAGATTGTCAATAACTGGTGACCTTCACATTAAGCTTAATTGCCCAATAGTCAGCCAGTCAGTCCAGAAGTCCAGGTGGTGAATGATGGTTATTCGTGTTTAGACTGGAGTCTGGAGGCTACAGAAGTGATGCAGCTTAAAAAAAAAATCATGGATGACAGTGCTCAAGAAAAGAGCAGCCTCGATCAAATGAGAGGTGAACCAGTCATTTGAGAATCACCAGAGACATATGACATTTGTTCCGTACCCAAGGTCATAAGGGAAGGTTCCCAGGACAGGGAGATTCTATGCTGTGGGTGATAGTTTACAGTTAACACCTGAACCAATGACGGGGGGATTTGGGTGTGGGTGGTTGGATTATTGAAAAAAGTCTGACAGATTCACTATGACCCACCAGGATGATTCCTGGACATGGAGCTCATGACCAAGAGAAATTAGATAGTGGGACTAGTGTAGTTACTGGGGCTATGGTTAGGGCCATGTCAAATTATTTTAAGTGGTCACAACTTCTATATGACTAACCACCACGTACGGATTCCAAATTCCACCTTCTAGAGGTCACATGATTCCTAACATGTGTGTCTGTTTTATTTATTTATTTATTTATTTTGCCTGGACTGCCTTACGTGCTAAACCTCTGGGTTTAAGTTCTTGGTATTATAGTTGAGCTGAGCTACAGAAAGCAAAACTTGGTGGCACTGACCTTTCAGCCAAACCTTCCCTGACCATATTATTCTCACACTGAGTTTCATCAGCACGTGGGTGTGTGTGATGCTTTCCTGGTGGCTTGTACCATACTTATGATAATTTATTTGTGTGCCTGAGTCCCTCCTGAGGGCAATGGCCATGCCTAATTCATCTTGTTTTCTCAAGGTCAACCACAAAGACAAATGACATAAACTCAGTAAAAGTCGGTGACTAAAATGAAGTTATTTTTCAATTCACAGATTGCTCTCTTTTCTGGTCAGAAGTAAAGAAGAATGGATCATTGCCATTTATTGAGCACTGTGTTTATTCATAAATTGTAATAAATTTATGTGCTTGTGCCTTGAGATGGACACAGTTCAGGCTTATTGGTTTGTCTGAAGTGGCTAAGATTTTATGATCAAAATGTGCAGAATTATGAGTTACTTGAAAACCCAAAAAAGTCCATTGTTCATTTCTTTAATTTGTATCTCCTTTATTTTGGTGGAGTTTTGGTACATGCTGTTTCTCTCCATTTTTAGGGTTTTATTTGTGGAAGCTTAAAGTTTGGGGGTGGTCTGTTCCCTTGTACCTAGATATTCCTCAGGGAGAGAATGGGACAGAAGTATGTAAAAACAACTGCACATTTGGGTTGAGAGTTATGAAATGTTATAGGACGCCTCAGACTTGCAGTTTTAGAACATTCTGTTTTCCTACAAACAAAGTCAAGAAGACATTTTCCTCTATTACTACACAATTATTAAGAAGGTAAAAATGGATGACTTGAGAAAGCAAAAAGAATGTATGCATTTAATAATGAGTTTAATACTTCATTTTCACAGGGCTTTGCTTTGTTCAAAATGGGTCCAATCAAGTCTGAGAGGAAAGTAAATGTAGGTCTGTCAGATGGATAACTGACAAAATTAGATAATTAGATAATTTTTGAGTCCCAGTTCCTTCTTTCTCTATAAAATAGAGATTGTTAAATTAAATTATGACTGTAGACCCAGAATAACCAACAACATACTGAGGAAGAAAAGCAAAATTGGAAGACTGTCACCACCCAACTTCAAGACTTCCTATAAAGCTTCAGTAATCTATACAGTGAGGTGTTTGCAGAAAAGGAGAGCAGTAGAACAGAATTGAGAGTCCACGAAATAGTATCAATAGCTCTTTGACAGAGGAGCAAAGGCAATGCATTGTAGAAAAATAGTTTTTTAAACAAATAACATTGCATAAACTAGGTATTTACATATACACAAACACAAATAAATATGAATACAGACCTTATACTCTTCAAAAAAATTTACTTGAAATAGATCATACATCCAAATGTAAAAAATCTTAAACCATAAAATTCACATAATCTAATAGTAATCTTTGATTTGCTAATGACTTTTTAGAACTAATGCAAAATGAATGATCCAAGAAAGGAGTCGTAAGATGTATTTCATCAGGATAAAAATTTTTGTTCTGTGAAGGACACTGTCCATGGAATAAGGTGAGCAACAGACAGTGAGAAAATATTTACAAAAGATATATTAGATAGAGACTGGCAAGAGAATGAGAAAACAAGCAACAGAGTAGACCCTGGCCATTGAGAAAGGAGGTCTATTATCATGTTTTAAATCTGGATAAGGTATAATGTCATACAACCTAAGGCATTTGTAGAGTTGTATTGCAAAGGAGAGGGGGGATAAGGGTGGGTAATTGGGGTGCTCTTGGGGGTAAATCTAATTTTCAGGATTTATATATATACATATATATTATATTATTTCATTAGAAGTTTGTTCAACAAATAAATTTCTGGATAAAATTTAAAATAAATAAATACATAAATAAATAAAAATATTTACAAAACATATAGGATAAAAGGATTTACAGTTAAAATATTTTTAAAAGTTCTTGTAATTCAAAATCAAGGAAATAAACACCCCCCATATTGGCGAAAAGTCACATAGGCAGGTACCTTAGCAAGAGGACATACTAATAACAATTAAATATATCAAAAGATACTCAACATCTCATATCATTAGGAAATGACAAATTATAGCTATAATGATAAACCATTGCCTATCTATTAAAATAGTGAAAGCACAAATAAATGCAGACACCACATTCTCAATAGTTATTACTGGTGGGAATAGAAAACAGGATGGCTAGTTTGAAAGATGTTTAGCTCATTTATTACAAAACTAAACCTACTTCTTCCAGACAACCCAGTCATTTTGGTCTCCAAAGGGTTGAAAACCCTTTCATTGAAAATTGCGCACAAGCTTTATTGATAAGGCCCGACTTGAAACCAAGCAATTTGTCCTTTTGTACATGAGTGGATAAGCCAAGTGTAGATCACCTACACAATGGGAGGTGACTCAGGTCTACAAAGAAACTAACTGTTTAACCAGAACTAGACATTCCGGAACCTAAACTGTGTATCACCAAATGAAAGAAGCCAATCTGAAAGGCTTCATACCAGACAATTCCAGTCGATGACACTCCAGCAAAAGAAGAACCATGGAGACAGTAGAGCGAGCACTGGTTGCAGGGGTCTAAGTGGTGGAGAGGGATGAATAGGCAGAGCACAGAGGGATTTTAGGACAATGAAGCTATTCCGCCTGATGCTGCAGTGGTTTTGCAAATGCTGCAACAAACGTATTCTGCTAGGAGTTGAATCGTGATTTTATTGAATCTATAAATCAACTGGGAACCGATTAACATCTTCTCAGCATTAATTCTTTTTAAATCATGGATCACATTTATGCCTTCAATTATGTAGGATTTATTTAGTCTTTCTGAATAAATTTTAGTGTTCTGTGTTATATATTTTGTATTTCTTCTTTTAAATTTTTTTGTTATTTTTATTTTTTCCATTTTCAATTAATAAATTTAGTTATTGTACAATCAAAAATGCATCCACAGTAACAATATGATATATTATGTATTCTTTTTTTTAAAGAGAGAGGGACAGTGAGAGGGACAGAGAAAGAGAGAAACAACTTTATTTAGTTTTTCACATGGCTTTAGTTGTTCCAACACTCAGTTGTGTACGTGGTGCTGGGGTTTGAACCCGGGTCCTCGTGCATGCCAGGCAAGCACTGAAACTGCTGAGCCACCGCTCCAGCCCCATGTATTCTTTTTTTAAAGCATTTTTTTAAAAGAGAGAGGGACAGTGAGAGAGAGAATGACAAATGAGAATCAACTTATTTAGTTTTTCATGTGGCTTTTGTTTCTCTGACACTTAGTTGTGTACATGGTGCTGGGGTTTGAACCTGCATCCTCGCACATGCCAGGCAAGCACCGGAACCACTGAGCCACTACTCCAGCTCCTGTATATATTCCTAAATCATATTTACCCCCTAAATCCCTCCCTATTCTCCCTCCCTATACTTTATACTTCTTAATAGAGATATGCTTATTTTTCAATATCAATTCCTAGACATTTGATATTCTTGATGCTCTTGCAAATGGTGTCTTTTTAAATCTCATTTTCATTCTCTTGATAATATTTAGACATGAATAGATTTATTTTTATATAGTTCTTAAACACAGTAAGCTGGCTATCCATTCATTAATTTTACTTTACTATGGTTTTTTTTTGTCTCCTTTCTTATTTTTAGTTTGCTGTACTGCATTTCTGTTTTCTTTTGCCTGCCTTCATGTGTGAATCTTGAACAATACTTAGAATTCCATTTTGAAATGCCTGTAGTTTTTTTTTCTAAAAGAGAATGATAGAGACAGCGCAAGAGAGAGAAAGAGAGGGAGGGAGAATCAATTTTATTTAGTCTTTCATGTGTCTTTTGTTGCTAAGACATATTGTTGTGCATGTGGTGCTGGGGTTTGAATCTGCGTCCTCGCACATACCAGGCAAGAGTCATAACTGCTAAGCTGCCACTCCAGCCAGAGTCTATAACTGTTTTCCTAGTGGATGCTGGGGTGTGATGCCGCATGTGTATATCAGATCACAGCTTGCACCACCTGTTTCACACAGTCTTGCCTGCATACTCCATCACGGCTGCTCCCGTCTCACTCTGCACAGCCCAGCTCTGTGGCTTTCCTCGTCGATGTGTCTGTTCCTACCACAGTCGTCTCCTCTCCATGTCTTTCACACCTCCCTCCGCTGCACTTAAAACTCTCCTTCCCCTTTGTCTCAGGAATACGTCTCTCTAATCATTCCTTCTCAGGCAAAAGAGAACAAATGGAAAGGAAACAATGAAAGTCTTATAAAGAGGGGACCCAGGCTCGTCAGCAATGTCACCTCCAGGTACACCTACCATTGGGGTAGTAAGGGGAAGACTATGCCAGACTGACGGACTGCAGTCTAAGATGGACTGTCCTTGTTGACTTTTTCTTAGAACTGTTCTAAAAGGAATAGTTAGTAGTCTCCTGTCTCATTGATGTTAAAGAACAAACCTAATTTTAACTCACATGTTCCTTTAGGACAGTGTTTCTCAAACTCCAGGGTCATGTGGCAATCACAGAAGACATTTCTGATGATCATAATGGGTGGGTAGGGGTGGGGATGGAAAAGGCTATGGCATCTACAGGACAGAAGTCAGGGTGTTACTAAGCATTCTGTAGTGCATAGAACAGGCCCCAGTAGATGCTGGGGTTGAGAAGAGCTGATTTAGAAAAATAGTAAGAACAAAGCTTATCTTATGCAATTTTCTCTTATCGTATGATGAAAGGAGGGAAAGGAAAGAAAACAGAGAGGCAAATTAAAGTGGAAAGGGAGTGGTGGGATCAAAGAGAAATTCCATTTGCGTATGAAGATCCTTGGGGGCAGAGTTGGGGAATGAGATTTCTGTAGTCTAAGACTTTCAAGGACAGTCCTTGAAGCAAGCAGAGCTGAAGGGAAACAGGGCAATGATTCTGGCAATGAAAGGAGCCTGCTGCTGCCACCTCTGGTGTTAACTAACTCTAATCACTGCAAAGGCCTTCACCAAAGAGTGAAAGTTGGGCTAGCTCCTCAACCGTGGTTTTGAGGCTTAGACAAGGTGACCAAACGAAAAGGTCTTGTTAAAAGTCAGAGCACCATGCACTCGACTGTCACCTTTAGATAGGAAGCAATGTGGAAGGTAAAAAAAAAAAAAAAAAAAAAGAATAGGGGCTGGAGTAGTGGCCTGGTGGTTATGGTGCTTGCCCGCATGCACAAGTACATGGGTTCAAACCCCAGCACCCACATACCCAACTAGGTGTCAGAGCAACGAAAGCCATGTGAAAAACTCAATAAAAATTGATTCTCTCGTCTGTCTGTCTCTCTCATTGTCCTTCTCTCTTTAGAAAAATATTTTAAAAAATTGAATAAAGTGGCAAAGAAGAATGCTTGCCTATGTGAATAAGGGAGAGGTGAGTAGAAAGGAAAGCTAATTGAGAAAGAAAGGAAAAGTCAGGCTATTACCAGAATCACAAAGGAAGTGTTGACCTGCCTGAGAAAGGGCAGAGGTGAGGCAAAGTAGGAGAGGCAGGGCTGCTTATGTGAAAGGGAAGAGGTGAAGAGGGGCAGAGGGGGTCTAGGATCAGGAGACAGGGAAGGAAAGGGGAACCTACTAGACAGAAAAGAGGGGATGGTATATGTGGGTCAGGGGAAGTCAGAAGCCCTTCAAGAGGGCCTGAAAATATGCACGAGCAGTAAGAAGTGTCAGGGGATTTAGAGAGAGAGGTGTCCTTGAAGGGGAGATGATTGCATTCAGAGGCAATGGACATCACTATAATACCCTGATTCTAACTCTTTTGGGAAAATACCCAGGAGTGGGATAGCTGGCTCGTAAGGTGGTTCCATCCTTAATTTTTTGAGGATTCTTCACACTGCTTTCCATAGTGGCTGAACTAGTTTGCAGTCCCACCAGCAGTGTAATAGTATTCCTCTTTTCCCACAGCCCTCCAGCATCTGTTATTGTTAGAATTTTTCATTTTTGCCACTGTAACAGGAGTGAGGTGGTATCTCATTGAAATTTTGATTTGCATTTCCTTATAGCTAATGATGTAGAGCATTTTCTCATATATTTATGGGCTTTCTGGAGTTCCACTGGAGAGAAGTTCCTTTTTAGTTCTTTAGCCCATTTTATTGATTGGATTATTTGTGAGTTTGGAGTTTAGTTTCTTTAGTTCCCTATAGCAATGGATAAAGATGGCATTGAAAGAAGAGCTGGAAAAAAGGGCAGGTGGGCAGATGACTGAGTGGGAGAACCGGGGCCTGTGAATAAGAAAGGATGTGGGTGGCTGCCTGGCAGGCAAAGGGAGTGAGCTCAGGTTTCCTGGCACAGAAGACATGCTTCCCAGAGGATGAGTTGACTGAATCCAGTCATTAGCAGCTATGGTGTGAGTCCAAAAAGATAGCAAGCTTCTTTTAATTGGACTTCACATCCATGAGTAATGAACTGGGCCACATCTTTCTATGCATCATGAGATGGAGATTCCTTTATTTTAATCTTTCCAGTTACATCCTTTGGAGTGGAAATTCCAAATAAAGAAGTCCCCCCCCTTTTTTTTTGGAAAGGAAAACATCTAATTACAAAGTTTCGCAATTTCCCAAAACGACACAGGATATTTTTATTTTATTTTATTTTTTCACATTTATTAGAAGTATATAGCAATACAGGATACAGATGAGAGGGAAACATTGTCAAAACAGTAGCAACCAATGTGTATAAACTTTGTTAACCGGGGTAATGCCAACGCATAGATAAACTACTATGGGTTTCATCTGTTGCAATTTCCCCCAGAAGAACTCATGTGTTAAATGGATATCTAGTGGAGGAATAACATCGGCTTCTGGGATGGTTCCCCCATCTTCCCAATCACCAGACTCCTATGAGTTCTTCATATACCCTCCCCCCTCCCCATCCCCTTCCCTACACCTCCAAGTTACCTAGGGAGCTTTCCCCCTGTTGCACTGAAAGTCATTCAATTTGAGGTTTTGTTAGATCAGCCGTCTGTCCTACTGCTTCAACGTAAATTCTAGTATCAACAGATGAGAGAAACCATTCGGCCCTTAAGTCTCTGAGCTTGGGAGACTTCACTAAGCATAATTCTGTCCATCTCCATCCATTTGATTTCGAAAGCTATAATATCGTCCTCTCTGATGGCCGAGTAGTATTCCATAGTATATATGAACCAAAGCTTTTGTATCCACTCATCAAGTGAGGGGCAT
>PVKS010011391.1:0-56852 GCA_004027875.1 Aplodontia rufa | reverse complement strand
CCTCCCTCTTTAAAAAATAAAAATAAAAAACAAATAAATTCCTTGATCCATTTAGATTTGATTCTTAAAAAAAAAAAAAGAATGAGGGAGAGAAAATCGATTTTATTTATTTTTTCACCTGGCCTTTATTTCTCCAACACTTAGTTGTATGTGTGGTGCTGGGGTTTGAACCTGGGTCCTCACACATGGCAGACAAGCGTTCCATCTGCTGATCTTAATAAGAGTTCAAATAGTAATGACAAAAATAAGGGCTGGAGGGGTTGGGGATTTAGCTCAGTGGCAGAGCCCTTGCCTAGCATGCGCAAGGCCGCGAGTTCGGTCCCCAGCCCTAAAAAAAAAAAAAAAAAAATAAGGGCTGGAGAGGTGGCTCACTGGTAGAGTGCGTGCCTCGCATCTGTGAGGACCCAGGTTCCATCCCCAATACCACGAATACAACCAAATGAAGGGAAAAAAATTTAAAAAAGAAAAAAAACACTCTTTCTCTATTCTTCAGTAAAAAGCTCAGTTGTTCTCTCTTCTCATGTTGTTCTCCATATATAGAAATGTGAGGATTTTCTTACCAAGAGATCAAAAATGAAACAAGTGAAAAATTAAGATTCAAAGTTTAAATTCTTAAGAAAAAATCCCCTGCTACCCTGATTTCCACAATGGTAAGGAGTCCTATCTCTTTCAGGAAAGTGACATCTTACCAGGCTCAGATTTCTCCTTCATAAAACAGGGAAAGTACTATCCACAAAATTGTGGGTGGTTGAATAAGATATGGGAAGGGTTGTGCCTATGTGCCTAGCGTAATACCTGGCATATAACAGTTCCTGAATGAAGACTCTTGACTTTGTTACTGTGCATTTGAACATGTTATACTTGTGGTTTCCTCTATTCTTTTTTTTTTTTAACAGAATACCTTTATTTCTTTTCATGCGGTGCTGTGGATCGAACCTAGTGCATCACATGTGTTAAACAAGCACTCTGCCACTTGAGCTACAACCCTAGCCCTGGTTTCCACTATTCTTATGAGATCCTAATCTGTTTCTTACATTATTGTGTTATTTTGAAAAGAATGAATTTCAGCCCTAAATCATTGGATATGTTTGTGCTATAATAGGCCCCATCTCTAGGGAGTGAACCTGACCAAAGCCCCATTTCTGTGTCCCAACACAATTTTGTTTCTCTCTACTGATCCACAGACAGAAGTAACTTTTCTAAATTGATTAAAAAGCTTTTTTGAAAATTTTACCTTAATTCTTGGTTGTTATTAATATCAGTAGTGATTTTGTATACAGTAGGGCCTCCAAACCTGGCGGTGCGTGCTTGTAATCCCAGCAACTTGGAAGGCTGAAGTAGGAGTTATAAGTTTGAGACTAGCCTCAGCAATTTAGTGAGACCATGTCTCAAAATAGAAAGGGTTGGGGATGGAACTCAGTGGTTCAGTGTCCCCTGAGTTCAATCCCTGGTATTCCTCCCACCCTGAAAAGAACAACACTTCCAAATAATTACAGAGCTTGTTAAACTAAGAGCTAAATGGGATAATCACAATTCCATTTTTTTTTAAATTTAACTGTGTAAATATTTCAGGTGAAATATTTTCACAGGTATTGTTTTGGGGTCTTTTTTTCTTTTGTCCAGAGTACGTAAGTACCTGCCTACCTGCCTACCTACCTTTCTTTCTTTCTCTCTCTCTCTCTTTTTTTTTATTTTAAAGAGAGACAGCGAGAGAGAGAGAGAGAGAAACAACTTTATTTAGTTTTTCATGTGGCTTACGTTGCTCCAAGACTTTGTTGTGTACGTGATGATGCTGGGTTTGAACTCCCATGTTTGCGCATGCCAAATCACCACTCCAGCCCCCTCTTTTTTTTTTTTTTTTAAGAGAGAAATGGGAGAGAGAGAGAATATCAATTTTATTTATATTTTTATCTGACATTTAGTTGTGTAAGTGGTGTTGGGGTTTGAACCTGGGTCTTCCCGCATGCCAGGCAAATGCTTCAACCGCTGAACCACAACTATTCCAGCCCCCAGAGTACCTTTCTTTGACAAATTTTGCAAAGGCAAAATATATCACATTAGTTTTCCGTATTTATGGTTCTTCTGAACATTTTACCAGATCCAGTTGGTTCAGAGTTCTAACTCCCTAGGGCTGGGAAGCCATGACTCAGAGGTTATGGTGCTTGCCTGGCATGTGCGAGGACATGGGTTCAAACCCCAGCACCATGTACACAACTGAGTGTCAGAGCAATGAAAACCACATGAAAAACTAAAAATTGATTCTCTCTTTCTCTTTCACCGTCCCTCTCTCTTAAAACAATAATTATAACTCCCTAAATATCATTCAGTTCCAATTAAAAATAGGTGCTCCATGAAAAGGTTCGTCCCCAAAAGAATAGAAAGACGTGAGATTTGGAGAGGAAGACATAAAGCTGTCTTTATTTGCAGAAGATGTGTGTATTTAGAAAATCCAAAGGAATGTATAAGCCATTAGAACAATTAACATGAATTTTACAGGGTGTTGAGTATAATACAAGGACAGTACATAATCAGATGTATTTCTGTATATTAGCAATAAAAAGACAATCAAAAAGGTGACATTGCAGTGCAACCTCCTACTGCATTTCTCTCTCTCTCACACACACACACACACACACTTCTCACTTTTTTCTTTTTTTTAAATTTTGAGACAGGGTCTCACTAAGTTGCTTAGGGCCTTACTAAGTTGCTGAAGCTGTCTTTGAACTCATGATCCTAAGCCTCCCAAGTTGCTGGGATTATAGGCATACACCACTGCACCTGGCTAGTACACACTTTTAACAGCAATTAGTTTTGCAATTTTTAAGAGAAAGAGAATTAACTCTATTCAATTTTTCGTCTAGCCTTCATCACTCTGACACTTGGCTGTGTGTGTGGTGATGGGGTTTGAACCCAAGTCTTTGCCCATGCCAGGCAAGCATGATACTGCTGACCCACCACCGCTGCAGCCCAGTTTTGCCCATTTTTACCCATTTATATGAATCTATTCATACAACATTTGCTGTTTTCTACCCTCCATGTATGTTTGAAATTCATCAATATTGGCATATTAGTTGTAGTTTTTCATTCTCTTTTACTTCTTTGTGTGATCATACACTTTGCAAATTCTATTGTTAATTATCATTTAGGCAGTTTCCACTTTAGGGCTATTACTAATAATGTTGTTTCAGATATCCTAGTACGTTTTGGGGAGGTCTGTGTGTATTCATAACTGTTGTATACATGCCTGGTGTAGAGCTGCTAGACTATATGCAATCTTTATTTTTTCTTTTTGCTTCTTTTCTTTTCCTGCTTTTTTTAATTGATGCACTATAGTTGTACATAATGATGGAATTTGTTGTTACATATTCATACCTGCATACAGTATAACAATGTAATTTGGCTGATATCACTCCCCAGCAATTCCCTGCTGCCTCGCTGCCTCCCTGGTCACTTTCCTCTACTTATTTTTTGATTTTCATGAGACCCCCACCTTTCTTTTCCTTTTTCCTCTCTAGCTTCCACATATGAGAAAAAACATTCAATGCTTAACTTTCTGAGACTGGGTTATTTCACTTAACGTAATGATCTCTAGTTCCACCCATTTTCCTGAAAATGACATAATTTAATTTTTCTTTATGGCTGAATAAAACTCCATTGTGCATATGTATCAGATTTTCTTTAGCCATTTATTTGTTGATGGACACCTAGGGTGGTTTCATAGTTTAGCTATTGTGAATTGTGCTGCTTATAAACATGGGCATGCACGTTATCACCATGGGATGATGAGTTTAATCCTTTAGAATAAATGAGTTCCATAACACTGGGTCATATGGTGGTTCCATGTCTAGTCTTTTGAGGATCCTCCATACTGATTTCCATAGTATCAACCTTAATGTTAACTTCCATTTTTCCAAATATTGTGCCAATTTTGCATAACCAACACACCTTTCGCTGCTCCACATCCTTACCAACATTTGGTATTATCAGTCTTTTCATTTTAATCATTTTGGTGGATGTGTGGTAGTCTTATTGTGGTTTTAATAATAATTTATCTGAAGACTTAATAAATTTGAGTATCCTTTTGAACAGCTTCATTTGTGGAGTGCTGGCTAAAAGTCTTTTGTCTATTTTGGTTTGTTGTTGTTTTTGTACTCGGGATTGAACCCAGGGATGTTCTACCACTAAGCTACGTGCCCAGACCTTTTTTGTGTTTTATTTTGAGACAGGATATTGCTAAGTTACCCAGGCTGGGCTTAAATTTGTGATCCTCCTACTTCATTCTCCCAAATTTCTGGGATTACAAGTGTACACCCCATTATGCCAGCCTTTTGTCTATTTTTCTGTTGGGTTGTTTCCTCACAGAAATGTAGTTCCTTATATATTCTGTATAGGTTCTCTCATAAATTAAGATGTTTCTAAATGGGGATGGAGCAATGGCTCAGGAGTTATGGAGCTTGCCCCACATGCACAGAATGTGGGTTCAAACCTTCAGCACTACGTACACAACGACGTGTCGGAGCAATGAAAGCCAAATGAAAAACGGAATATAATTGATTCTCATTCTCTCTCTCTCTCTCTCTCACCCCACTCCTCTTTCCCCCCAAAAAAATTTTTCAGAAAAGATGCTTCTGAATATAGAAACTAAAATCTAAGTTGTTTAATTACTGTATTTTGATACTTTAATTCCAGTTTAATTTGTAGAAATAAATTTCAATATGTTCTTTACATGTTTGGTTTCCAATTTGCAATTTTCCAAAAGCTTGAAAAACTGAAAATTTTCATATGTCATCATTGAATATTTACCTCCCCCACAAAAAAAAAATCAGTGCTGTTGTAAGAGCTAGATTAATTCTTTAAAGACAAAGTTTTAAAAATCCAAAGAGAATATGTACTGTCATCTTCAGACCCTGCATATGCCAAGTGCTCTACCACTGAGCTGTATCCCAGCCCTTGTAATGAGTGTTTTTTTCCCCTAGCATCAGCTTTTTCATAAAACTTCTATAGTTCAATTACTTTTATTATGGGTATGTAAAGACATTTGTAAGTTACATAACTAAATTATAAATGATTAGCAGGATATCTCATTTCAGTAGCTCCAGTGATGAATTACATGTGAATCTGAACTAGTCCTAGTAAATTTCTATTTTGCATTTTTTGATTCAATGAAAATGTTATTTCTCATACAATATGTGCTTCACCTGCCTTCATATTTGTATTATCAGCATAGAAGCCATTAATTTTATTTTTGTTGTACTTTTTAAATGATATTACTTTGGAAATCACAAAAAGATGCTTCATCTTCAATGTAATATCTTCTATAATAAACTCAAAAAATTTTTTTTAATTTCACAGTTGGGTTACAAAAATAAAAACATTATTGGAATTAACAGATTTTCTGTTTGAAGCACCAGATGACACTAATGCAAAACCAGTGTCTTTTAGCCATAATGTTTTTCTGTTAATGAAACCAACATATGAACAGCTTTGCTTTTTTTGATATATGCACAAGAATATGGATAAAATTAACTTGGAAGAGTCTTTTGATTTAAATTAAAGTTTATGTTCTGCAGAGTGATTAGTAAAATGTACGATTTGCAGCTGCACATGTTAAATTGTTGCTTTTGAAGTAGATATTGATGCTTCTTCAGATTTATTTCCTCTGGTTTTCATGTGAGAAGTGATATCATTCTGACCCCCACAGCATAATAAATATATGTTCATCATCAACTTTCTTGGAAACAAATGTGATTAATTTTTCATTAGATGTGAACTTCAATTTTTTAAAATCTTTGCTGCAGAAAGGTAAGTGTTACCAAATTGTAAATAAACACAGTTGTAGATTTAGACAACACAGTAAAGGTAAAATCACTGCAGCAGGAGTAGTCAGAATATTGGGTTGGAGCGGTGGCTTGGTGGTTTCGGCGCTTGCCTGGCAAGCACAAGGACCCGGGTTCAAACCCCAGCACCACATACACAACTGAGTGTTGGAGCAACTAAGGCCATGTGAAAAACTAAATAAAGTTGTTTCTCTCTTTCTCTGTCTCTCTCACTGTCCCTCTCTCTTTAAAAAAAAAAAAAATTGATTCTCTCACACTGTCCTCTTTAAAAAAAAAAAATAGAATAGCAGGACACAGTGGCTCACACCTATAATACAGTGGCACTCGTGGGAGGCTGAGGCAGGAGGTCCGCAAATTCAAAGCCAGCTTCAGCAACTTAGCAAGACACTGTTTCAAAATAAAGTATAAAAAGGGCTGAGGATGTGGCTCAGTGGTAATGTACCCCTGGGTTCAGTCCCTAGTACCAAAGGAAAAATGTCAGAATATTCTATATTATGCTCTGTAATAGTACTGCTGAACCTTTATTTCCCATATGAATTTCACAGACACTTGGCTTTGTTTTATGTTGGTTCCACCCGGTTACTTTGTGCAGGTTTGGTATAGATCATGGAATACAGGCTACATACAATGGTAGACTGGTAGGGACTAGAATATTAGAAATCCCTCCCACTATCCTAACACTACACAAAGTTAGTTGCCCCTAGCCATTAGCTTACTTCATAAGCAAGCCGATAGTTTTATCAACAGGAGCTTTCCTTGAAAGAGAGAGATTACTTGTGCAGGATCAGGATGGACACTGTAATTGCCAATCATCTTTCTGATTTTACCATTTGTTAAAGGGTGGATTCTGTTCACTCCATACACATCTGAAAAATCAAAACACATTAGAACTAGAAGAAAGGGCTACCAAATCTGGCTTTTTTACTGCAACAATTAGTAATACTTTTTATTCTTTTAACAACAAAGAAAATCAATGAGCATTTCTAGTATACATATTAATGGCTGATAACTTTCTCAAGTACTCAGATCACATCTCATGTTATGTACTCTCATTTTGTACTCTAATTTTCCTCTACTGCACTTAATCATAGTTGAATTTTAAAATTTGGGGAGGTTATATTTTATGAAGGAAACAAAGTGTAATATTTCTCAAAAAATCACAAAAAATTTTGGGGGTTACTTTAAGAGAAAAATTCAGTATAGTATATTTTCATATTTTATAATGTATGTTGGAAAGAGTAGTCATGTATTCAGCTATATTCAAAAAGTTGGGGCTGGAGAGGTTGCTCAGTGGTTGGAGTGCTTGCCTGACATGCTGAAAGATCTGGGTTTGAACCTTAGCACCACATACATTAAGTCAGAGAAACAAAAGCCGGGTGAAAAAAATAAACAAAATTGATTCTCTTTTTCTCTCTCACTCTTTCTCTCTTAAAAAAAAAAAAAAATGAAACCTTCTTTCCCTTTTTTCCTTCATTCTACTTACTCATCAGGATGAAATCCTGAGGGGTTGGGGATTTAGCTCAGTGGCATAGTGCTTGCCTAGCAGGCACAAGGCCCTGAGTTCGGTCCTCAGCCCTGGAAAACAAAAAAAAAGAATGAAATCCTGATTGATATTTAAACCGGAGAAGTACAAGAAAAAAATGATAAATACTTCTATATTTGGGATAAGAAAGGCTTTAACTATGACACAAAAGCAGGAAACACAGAAGATTAACAGATCTGACTATAAGATGCCAGAAATTTCTAGAAAAACAAAAAAGCAAATATAATTTTATTATAAATCAAAATTAAAATAGTTATTTTACATATATTCTGACAGCAGGAGGATGCATTAGCACAACAGGCCTTTGAAGAGGCTCGGAGAAGGACACGTGAATTTGAAGATAGAGACAGGTCTCATCGGGAGGAAATGGAGGTGAGAGTTTCACAGCTGCTGGCAGTAACTGGTTAGTACTTTCCCCCAACCTCTCAGGCTGTTTGTGATGTTTGTGCATAATGTTTTTTAACATTCTTAATTTTGTCTTTCATTTTAAAAATTATATTTGCTTATGTGGTATTAAATGAAATTGTGGGAAAAAAATGATTTGAATTTTAAGGTTGTGTTTCTCATTTATTGGTCTTACTAAAAATTACTTATAACAAGGTATATATTCTCAATTCATTGATCCAAATATCTTACGTATTTTTTCCTTATTTTTGAGATTGTTTGTAAAATTTACTTTATGTTAACATAGAATATTATTAAAGCATTATTTAGATAATTATTAAAACCTTATAGGGGGCTGGAGCAGTAGCTCAGTAGTTGGAGCACTTGCCTGGCATGTGTGAGGACCTGGGTTCAAGCCCCAACACCACATACACAACTGAGTGTTGGAGAAACAGAGGCCAGATGGAAAAATAAACAAAATTGATTCTCTCACTGTCTTTAAAAAAAAAAAAATCATGGGAGTAGTATTACTTTCATTTTACTATGAATGTTTGTCTTGATTTAGAAACCATATGTTCTTGTCATTTGTATAATTGCTTTAGAGGAAAAATTTAGTTTCGAGCAGGGGGATTGAGCACAAGGTGCTTTATCTCTGAACTACCTTCCCAGTCCTTTTTATTTTTTTATTTTTATTTTTGGGGTACTAGGGGTTTAAGCCAGAGCCACTTTACTACTGCACTTCATCCCTCAGCCTTTTTTGTTTTTTATTTTGAGACAGGGTCTCACTAAGTTGCTTAGGGCCTTTAAAAATCAAATTTCAGCAAAATAACAATAATCAAGATAAGAAAAATATGTTTAAAAATGCCGTCAGTCGGGGCTGGAGTGGTGGCTCAGCGGTTCTGGCACTTGCCCGGCATGCATGAGTACCTGAGTTCAAACCCCAGCACCATGTACACAACAAAGTCTTGGAGCAATGAAAGCCCCATGAAAAACTAAATAAAAAATTGTTTCACTGTCCCTCTTTCTTTAAAAAAAAAAATGCTGTCAATGCTGTAGAGAACACTAAAAATAATAAAGAGCTACTTTTTAGGAATTTTTATCACACACTTGGAAATACAATATATAAACAATGACAAAAATTTGAAACTAAGGGGCTGGAGAGGTGGCTTGGTGGTTACGGTGCTTGCCCAGCATGCACAGGTACACGGGTTCAAACCCCAGCACCCACGTACGCAACTGAGTGTCAGAGCAACTAAAGCCATGTGAAAAACTCAATAAAAATTGATTCTCTCTCTCTCTCTCTCTCTCTCACTGTCCTTCTCTCTTTAAAAAAAAAAAATTTGAAACTAAAAAAATTTAAATGCCATCAGATGTTAATACCTATCATGCTTCAAGTTTATACACAATAGCAGTTGAACATTTCATACAAGAAAAGTTGGTATATGTTCATTTTTATGAGATCTCTTAATCTCTTTGTTAAAATTAATTATAGCAAATCAACTAAATAAAATATTTTCCAGCAATTGAAAACAAATGTTATGTACCTAAGGTAATCAAATTTATTGATACAGAAAGTAGAAAGGTGGTTGCTAGGGAAGATGAAGAGTGGTTGTTTAATGGGTATAGAGTTTCAGTTTTGTAAGATGAATCTGTTCCAGAGATGAATCCTACAACAGTGTTCAGTGTACTTAACACTGCTAAACTGTGTGATTAAAAAAGATTAAAATGGGAAATTTTATGTATTTTTACCATAATTTTAAAAGTTTTTAAATCAGTGTTATACAGAGAATGTATTTTTTTTCAAGCACAAAAATTATATATATATTGACATTTATTGTAAAAGTGTGGTGTGCATTTGTTTAGGAAGGTTAAGAGGATAGACTAGAGCCAGACTGAAAGTTCAGAATCTGGCTGTGCCACTGATTACTTCACCTTTCTGTGACTACCTTCCTTATCGGTAAAATAAGATTAATAATTGGGCCTATCCTCATTGAGACGATTAAATGAGTAAATACACCTGAAAACACTTGTGGAGCGTATGGCACTGACTCAACCACTATTATTATTATGTTTCCTTTTGTGTTACAATGTCTACTTAGAATAAATTTTAAAATAAAACCTACTCAGTATTTAGTATATGAAGTAGAATTCAGTATCTTTCAATGATTGATCCCTTTATAAATGAGTTAATTTGTCTGATGGACTGATAACAACTAAGGATGTACCCAGAAATATTTTTTTAGCTAGGAAAAGAATATAGGGGGCTGGAGTGGTGGTTCAGCTGTTGGAGCACTTGCCTAGCATGCTCAAGGACCCAGGATCAAACCCCAACACCACATATACAACTTAGCGTCGGAGAAACAAAGGCCAGATGGAAAAATAAATAAAATTGATTCTCTCTCTCAGTCTTTTTAAAAAAAGAATATAGGAAGGATATACATGACTGACTCGTTTTCTCTGAAGCCTTTACAAGGACCGGTTTTCTTTTCTTTTATTATTTGTAAAATTGTTTTCAACGAATAATAGGTATTTGTTGTCTTACACGTCTGACCCTTTTTGCTCATGCTATTTGTACCTTAGTGTATGTAGAATGTCCTTACCTACCATTCATCAAGGCACAGCTTAAATGTTGTATATAAATGTTCTTAATCATAATTATCCCTTCCACTTGTAGTTTCCATAGCACTTACTTTTATTAGGATCCTTATCAGTAGCATGTTGAAACAAATTACAATTTGTCAGTCCTCCACTTTCTTGAGAGCCCATAGATGAAGCACCTGATTTTTGTATTCCCCACATTTATCCACCACAGTGTTTTTCTCTTGTGCTTAGTTGTTAAATGGACATCTTCAGAAAAAAGGTCTTATCTCCCCTGAGAACTAGAATTATAGGATAGCTTGTGGAATAAAGTATATAACACATATTAATGGTGTCTGCAAATATTTTTAATATTTGTAATATGTTGGTTTATATAAATTAGTTAAATAAGTAATAAAATAGTGAGCCACAGCTGTGTTGTGCTGAATTCTATATTAGGAACTGTAAACGTAGAACTTCTGTTCTTGTACATCATTCTTGAGGGAAAACAGATAAGGTAATTGTAGTGTCCTTTTAGGCGGGTTCAGAGGGGGACGGTGACATTGTGAAGGAAGGAGCACTTAAGTTGGCTTCTGCTTGTGAGATTCAAAGGAGAATATACTTGCAGGAATTTAAAGGAAGTGTTTGGGCTTGCCAGCTGGACAAGCTGAGGAAACCTTTCTAGGCAAGAACATTGTATGCAAAAGCATGGAGGAACAAGGGAGATTGCCAAGTCAGAACATACTTTCTGGAATCAGCTAACATAGCCTAACTGAATGTATTTAAAGAATAGCTACTTGATAATGAAACAGTTCTTTATGATGTTTTATATGCATTCTATTTTTTTTTAAATTAGGGATTGATTATTTGATCTTGTTTGATTTTTCTAACTTATAATAATACTTAATTTTTTTATTTTTTTCTTGGAGTGTGTATGTGTCTATATACAAAAACATAGTCTGTTAACAGAGGTGCCACGTGATTTGTCACTCAGATTGTTTTCCTTTTTCTTTTTTTTTTTTGTCAGTGATTGAGAGCATAGGCTTTGTAGTCAGACCTAGTTTACATTTCTGCTCCAACCCTTGCCAGTCTCTTAAGCCCCAGTTTTCTCATAGAAATTATTGTGAGAATTAAATGGGAAAATGCTTGAAAAGCACTTAGTGTGGTTCTTGGTATGTGTATGCCTACAATAAATAATAGCTCCAAAGCACTTCTTTAGTGCTAAAAGCTCTACCACAGTGCTGGTTCCAGTTAATTGAATTGTCTGGCTAACAAGAACATCCTTTTAGTTCTCTAAAGTGTTTCAGGGCACTTTCTCTACATTATAACCTAGAGCATAGAAAAAACGGTTAAATTCTCAGTGATTTACGATCCTGTAGTTCCTTACAACAGTAATTTGGAACATCAGTTCTTGTAGAGAGCTGTCATCTAGGCGATTGGGCTGAAATCTGTCTTCAGAGCATGTACTGACTTAGGGAGATTTGGGGTTTGCATGTCTTTTGGTACTTTGTATGCATTTTTTTTTCATTTCTTTCTTTCTTGCCTTCGTATCCATAAACACATTTTTTTTTTTTTGGATGATGGGGGTGGGTACCGGGGGATCATACCCAGCGCCTCATGCATGTTTGGCAAGCACTGTACCACTGGCCACATCCCTAGCCCCTCATAAACACATCTTAATAACAGGTTATATTCTTGCAGTTTACCTCCTTTTCCCTAAAAGAACAGTGGAGAAAAAATGTTGTTTTCCCCCTATAATTCAAACATTTGTTAGGGATTCAAGTATCATTTAATCTATCATTTTTACTATAACTGATGAAAATAAAACTCCCAGAAGAATTGACTTGCTGTCTTTCAAATAGTTGGTTAGTAGAAGAAAATGTGAGGACTTAAACCATAGTTTTCTAACTAGGAGGTCTCCACAAATATGGCCTAGCAGTGGGAAATTAATTTCCACACCACCCATAAAGATGATTAGGCTGAAAAAATCTTCCAGGAGAGATTAAAAACCATTTTGCCTGGAATAGGAAAAAAATGAGGCAGAAAAGAATAATATTGGTTCTAGTGGGTGGTCCTGATGCCTGACTGGAGACAAGGGCCAGGGAACGGTGGTAACTTCTGGGTGGCAGTAACCCAGTAAATGGTCTTTGGAAGCTTCAGATTCTGGCAGCACAGAGGTTTAGGGATGTCTGCCACTATTTGAATAACCTCTGAGACCTCCAGCCCTGTCATGCTAAACTTGTAATGATGCAGCTCATGAGCTGCATGTATGTGTAAAGTTAAGGTTCAAATAGTGTGTAACAGAACTCCAAGTGGTTGGTGGTTCGGAAGCTTTGATTTTCACCAGTGTCTTTTAACCTGAAAATCAGTTATTAAATTCCTTTAGCATGTTTCAGAACTTTACAGGTGATAAAATGGAAAGTTTTTATCCGTCATTCATGGTAGGATTTAGCGTTTTCTTTTTCAAGTTTTTAAGGAAAAGATTGATTCAATAGTACAGTATTTTCTTTACCTTTCAGAAGTAATTGCAGATTATTGTTAGTTTGGCAAATAAGACTACAATGAAAGGAAGAAACATTATGTTTTAATAACCTTGCCCAAATACTGTTAAATCACTGCTGTGCAATAAAATGATTTGCAAAAGGTACAGCTTACTTTGTATAATATCTTACTTACCCTGTAGTTATTTATTAAAAGAAATATATTTGTCTGGGCATGGTGGTGGATTCCTGTAATCCCAGTGGCTTGGGAGGCTGAGGCAGAAGGATCACAAGTTCAAAGGCAGCCTCAGCAACTTAGCAATGCACTAAGCAACTCAATGAGACCCTGTCTCAAAATTTAAAATAATACTGGGGATATGGCTCAGTGCTTGTGCACTCCTGGTTTCAGACCCTGGTACCAAAAAAAAAGGAATATATTTGTTTGAATGTGCATAGTGAAATTGTAGTAAAATACTTAAGAAAGTGATCCTGGAAACTGTGGAGGGGGGAACCAGGTATCTGGAGGGCAAAATGGAAGTTATTATTTTTCACTGTATATTCTTTGTTCTTTATAAATTTTATATCATGTGCCTCTAATGCCTATTTAGGAAAAAAAAGAAAATTTGTTCTTAATATTAACACAGAATAATGAAAACAAGATTCTAAAACATTCCTTCTATACTCTTGCATGTATGCTGTTTTTTTTGTTTGTTTGTTTTTTGTTTTTTTTTAAAGAGAGAATGAGGGGTTGGAGCGGTGGCTCAGCGGTTTTGCAAGCACAAGGACCCGGGTTCAAACCCCAGCCCCACATACACAACTAGGTATTGGAGCAACTAAGGCCATGTGAAAAACTAAATAAAGTTGTTTCTCTCTTTCTCTGTCTCTCTCACTGTCCCTCTCTCTTAAAAGAGAGAGAGAGAGAGAGAGAGAAAATCAGTTTTATTTATTTTTTCATCTGGTTCTTGTTTTTCCAACACTCAGTTGTGCATGTAGTGCTGATGTGCATGAAATATAAAGCCCTTCTTTTAAATTTGTTTCCGCATCCAGAGTGTATTAAATAGATAAAAGGGACACTACTCTGGGTGAAGCAGAGGAAGGGATTATTCTGGTTTTTCTTTGGGGTCCCTGGATTGTTTTCAAGGAACCTTGTAGGTGGCCGAAGGTAACTTGAGGGCCTTTGATGTGGTAGAATGAACATAAAGTTTGTAATAGATTGCCTGGTTTTCTGTGCTAGCTCCACTACTTGTTGCTATGTGACTGACACTGGGAAAGTTGCTTCTCCATCAGCCTCATCTGTAAAATCTACCTCACAGATTATTGTTAGCATAGTACCTCATGCTTAGAATGGGCGCTCAGTGAAAGGGAGTGTCTGTACCCTTCATCTACCTTTCTATGCATTTGGCCCTGAACATATCTGCAGTGGCAGTAAAAGTAGACATATTCTAACTTCAGACTGTGAAATTAAAAGATATCATTTTGCCAAGCTATTTTAGATACTAGTGCTTTTTTGGTTGGTAGGTGGGTTTGGTCAGTTTGGTCTTTTGAAATAACCAAGAATTTCAAACTTTTCTTGGCTCTGTTAGGGGCTGAGTTAGCAGTTACTCCAGGGTTGAGTAGTAACTATGAAAAGGGCACCATCTAGTAACATACAGTTCTTGATCTGGGTGTTAGTTATGTGGGTTCTGTTTGCTTTGTGAAAATTCATCAAGTTATATACTTAATTTGGCATTTTCTGTGCATTTAATAAAAAGATTTAATTTAAAAAGAAAAATAACCTTAGATGTTACTCCTATTAAGTGATCCCTAAGGGCTGGAGCAGTGGCAGAGTGGTGGCTTAGTGGTTGCATCACTTGGCTGGCATGTGTGAGGACGTGGGTTCAAACCCCAGCATGTATACAATGAAGTGCTGGATCAACGAATGCCAAGTGGAAAACTCAATAAAATTGATTCTCTATTTTCCTCTCTCATTGTTCCTCCCTCTCTCAAAAAAAAAAAAAACAAAAACAAAAACAGTGCTCCCCATTGATGTCTGTTGCAGCGTACACATAGCCCAGTGCCTTTTTTTCTTTTGACTTTTTCGAAGGAAGATGAAGGTTAATAGCACTATGACAGACCTAATGCATATCAGAGATAAATTAGAAAGATGCCTCTGTGTTCTGCTTGGCAGCTTATACACTGTTTCTGGAGGCTACCCTTCAGCTTGATTGACCTCTTGACCTGAACTGTAATATAGCACTATTGGCAATTTATCTCCAAGGTGACAGTGTTGAAAGAGATTTTCTGATTTTCTTCATCATTATCTAGAAAATGCTTTCATTTGGTTACATTGCAAAGTGTTCACAAATAAATGGTTGTTTTTAATGTCAAAGTGGATAAATAATTCTATAAGGAGTTTTAATACAACTCAGCAGATCATAGTACAATTTTATGTGGAAACTATTTGGAAACAGAAACAGGCAAAGCACTTTATGTGGGTTTTGTGTTTGTGTTTTGCATGTTTTTGAAGCCTTCATTTCTGTGTGGTCCATGAAAACATTTTCAGCTCTTACTTATTTTAAATTCCCCAAAATTTTACTTTTCAAATCATTTAACTCTATAAATACTTACTCTTGGGTAAGAAAAAAATCAACATCAGAATATGTCTATATTGGGCCTTCTTGGGATATGTTCTGGGGAAATGCAGATGAGAGTGAACTGGGAATATTAACTCAGAGAATGAGAGGTGGAGGAAGATTAATGAGGAAGAAAGAAGAGGTATGCACTTCTAGTCTTGGTTTGCTTTTTATCATAGAAAGTATAAGCTTATTTGTTTTGCCCTTGTTTTAGTTTATAAAAATTACACTATCTGAAGGATGTGTTTTTGTCACGTTATTTTAGCATTTAGAATGTCATTTTAAAAGTTCACATAGGTAAATTGGAAAATGATGAGCAATTTTGTTACAACAGTGACAGCACAAGTGCTTATTGTGTTCTAGATGCTGTGTGTTTGAATTTTTGTTTTACACTTGATTCTTGTTTTTTTCCTCTCCATACTGGGGTTTTAACCTGTTGGTGCTTTAGTACTGAGCTGCATCCCCACCCTTTTTGTTTTTTATTTTTGAGACAGGGTCTCATTGAGTTGCTTAGGGCGTAAGTTGCTGAGGCTGCTCTCAAATTTATAGTCTTCCTGTCTCAGCCTCCTGAGCCTCTGGGATTACAGGTGTTGCACCATCATTTTTGAAGAACTGAGGATAAGAAATGTGCCTAAGGCGATATAGCTAAATTGGTAGAACCATTCTGGTCCAATTTCAAAAATGTAGATTTCCACTATTTCTTTTATTTTGAAGTGTTACTTTATACTTCAGGTTTTCCTGAGGTTGCATATTTTATAAGAACTATTTTTTTAAGAGCTCTAGAGAAAGAGTTTTCTTTATTTTTTTCATCTGGTTTTTGTTTTTCCAACACTTAGTTGTATATTTGGTGCTGTGATTTGAACCCAAGTCCTCTCACATGCCAGGCAAGAGCCCCAACTGCTGAGCTACCACTCCAGCCCCTACAGGTCCATCTTTACGTAGGTCTGAGTTTGTGTTCTGTCTGCTTCCTCTCTGAACTTGGGATCATCATTTATCCTTCATCTAATGGTGAAAGTTGAACCGGAAGTCTGCAGTACTTTGCTATTCTAAAATTCTATAATTCTATGTTTCTTATTTTGCCAAATATCAAACATAAGTGAAGAGCGCTTACATTTGGACACAGCATTTGCTTACTAAATTGTAGCTGTTTTTAATTCTTAGGGCATTATCCCTTTAAGAGTTTTCCACACAAAAAACAACAAAAATAAATTAATAGAAAAAATTTTTAAAAAAGAGTTTTCCACAGTTGTTTTGATCTGTATAATAAAAGAATGGAAAAAAATTTTAAAAAGAATGGAGATAAATCATGAAGTTTTGTTCATTTGAATACCCCTACTCTTGGCTATTTTTGCACAGCCCTGACTACTAGGGCAAACTCCAATTGCTGTTGAATGTAATTTGTCTCTCATTTGGAGTGATCTCATAACTGCCTCCTAGAAACCAGATTTGCCATGCTTTTGGGTGATGTTATATTGAAAAAACAAGCAACTGGTCGTAAGAGATCCGTAATAAAATGTCTAGGTTAATTCTTTATAAATATTGAAAACAGTTTTATGTCTTGAGAGAGGCTGACAGTCTTTATTTCATATTAAAACCCTATTTGAAATTATTAATAGGTGGTTAGAATCAAGGGTCCTTGTAGATTGGCTTGGGAGAAATTAGCTAGAAGCATGGACTTGATGCTTTAAGGGTGAAAAAATACAGAGAACTTTTTGCTGCCATCTAGTCTAGCTTATGGTTAGACTAAAAGCTTCTGCAAGTCCTGCTGAACCTGTTTGTTTTTGTATTTGTCTCCTTCATGTGACAGCCCATGCATCTTCCTTCGTAGCACTGTTTCTTCCCAATCCCCCAGTTCTCTCATTCTTCCCTCTTCTGTTCCCATTCATATTCATCACTTTTTTATTTTTTAAAGAGAGAGGGGCAGTGAGAGAGAGAGAATCCTTTTTTTTTTTTTTTTTTTAGCTTTTCATGTGGCCTTCGTTACTCTGAGACTTTGTTGTTTACGTGGCACTCGGGTTCAAACCCATATCCTCATGTATGCCAGGCAGGCGCTGGAACCGCTGAGCCTCTGCTCCAGCCCCTTCATCACACTTTTAGTTCCTACTCTTAACTCCCATTCACGATGTCTGCCCTCTCATTTTCCTCAGTCCCTTCTTCACAAAGTAGATAGAAACTACAACCACATATAAATAGGGAAATGACTTTCCTTTACTCCTGCTCCCATGTTTTTATCAAAAATATGATGCTGTAAACAAAGAAATCCATGGCTATTTCTGCACAGCCATGACCAGTAGAGAAACCTCCAGCTGCTGGGGAGTGTTCTTTGTCATTCATTTGGAGTCATCTTATTATTATTAATATAATTTGAAAATTATTCTTACCCAAGACAAAGGCTAAACTATTCTCTTTACAAAGTATTGCTGGTACGTTAGTAGTGATTTATAAATATGTGATTAGCATCGATTTTTCTCAGTGTTTCTTCATTGCTCAGCCTCTTTCTAACCTTCATTGACTGAAATCAGGTGCTTATATCACCTTCTCTGATTCTGTAGAATTGATCTGTCCTTATACTTCAAATTGATTGTGTATAGAACATTGATGTATATGCCTCCGTAGTGCTTTTACTGGGACTGTGTGGCATAACTTTAACCTAAGAATTTAATTGAAAACAACATGCTAAAATTTAGTCAATGAGCAGTCTACTAACAAAAATTAAAATCTGCTAGAGGAACACATCAAAATTTATAAGAAACATCAAAGGAGTTAGTGTAGGATTTTGTTTGAAAGTAAATAAAGAGGCTGTCATTTTTGTCTAAATAACATACATAATTCTCTTAAATGATAACACATCTGGAACTTCTGGCTAAACTTGATCTTAGGCCAGGGGTTATAGCTCAGAGGTACACAAGGCCCTGGGTTTATTCTCCAAAAGCCTAAAAATAAAAATAACAGACTTGGTCTTACAGTATAAATGTGATCTGCTTTTTTGTTTTTTATTTTTATTTTTTTAAGAGACCCCAGGGACAGTGAGAGAGAAAAAGGTAGAATCAGTTTTATTTAGTTTTTCATGTAGCCTTTGTAGCTCCAACACTTAGTTGTGTATGTGTTGCTGAGGTTCAAACTCAGGTCTTCACACTTTCGAGGCAAGTGCCATAACCACTGAGGCACCGCTTCAGCCGCTTTGTTTTTTAAAAAGAGAATAGTTTTATTTAGTTTTTCACATGGCTTTTGTTGCTCTGATGCTTGGTATGTATGTGATGCCGGCGTTTGAACCCACATCCTCATACATGCCAAGGAAGCACATAACCACTGAGCTACCGCTTCAGCCCCAGAACTGCAATTTGTTGAGATCTTGTTTTTTATTTGTTTGTTTCTGTTACTGGGGTACACGGGTAATTTACCACTGAGCCACATCCCCAGCCTTTTTTTTTTTTTTTCTCGGAGACAGGATCTCATCAAGCTGCTTAGAGACTCAACCTCCCAAGCTGCTGGGATTAAGGTATCCACAGTTGTGCCCAACATGACTTGTTTTGAAGGTCAAAGATGTTCTAACAACTGTTTTAGATCTCATGAATTAAAATCAGAATTTGATTTTTGGTTGTTTTCAGAAATGACACAAACAATGTAGAGTGAATTGGTTCATTCACAGTTGCATTTAGGTAAAGATATTAAACAGGTAATTGCAGTTAGTCCCAGTTGCTGGATTATTTGTATAACAGAGTTGGCTAAAAACAAAAACATCCAGGTGAAACATGATGATGGCTTGCACTAGAGCAAGAATGGTAAAGAGAGTCACAAGTAGTCAGATTATAGATATATTTAAAGTCAGAGCCATCAGAATACACTTTTGATGCCCAGCAGAGTGACACATGCAGAGGCAGCAGGAGGATCACAAGTTTAAGGCCAACTTCAGCAAGCTAGTAAGACTCAAAAATTTTTATAAAAGGGGGGCTGGAGCAGTTGGCTCACTGGTTGCAGCGCTTGCCTGGCATTCGCAAGTACACGGGTTCAAACCCCAGCGCCACGTACACAACTAAGTGTCAGAGCAACGAAAGCCATGTGAAAAACTCAATAAAAAATTGATTCTCTCTCTCTCTCTCTCTCTTCTCTCTCTCTCTCTCTCTCTCTCACTCACTGTCCCTCTCTCTTAAAAAAATTTTTGTTTTATAAAAGGACTGAAGATATAGCTCAGTGGTAGAATGGCCCTGGGTCCAATCCCCAGTATTTAAAAACCAAATAAATAAAGAAGAATTCACTCTTGGTTATGGAAGAAAGACATGTTAAGAGTGACTTCAAGGCTTTTTGCCTAAACAACCAGTAAAATGGAATTGACATTATCTACCATAGGAAAATTTGTGTTGGAGGAACAATCTGGATACAAACAGATGTTTGTGCTTGGCCAACATTTGGAAGCACTCAAAAAGGCTTATTAAAAAAAAAAAATCTCATTAGAATTTGTGAAAGAGACTGAAATAAAATGTTGCATATAGACCATAGGTGCACTATGTTATATAAAAGCTTTATATTAGCAGAGAGGATCATGTATAATGTGTTAGTTATAAATGTTCTCTAGTGGGTAATTTGCCACAGATAGTTTATTTATTTAAAAAGAGAGGAACAGGGAGAGAGAGAATCATCGATTTTATTTAGTTTTTCATCTGTTTTTTGTTGTTCCAACACTTGGTTGTGTATGTGGTGCTGGGGTTCAAACCTGGGTCCTCGCTTGTGCCAGGCAAGCACTGCAACCACGGATCCACTGCTCCAGCCCCACCACAGATAGTTTAAATAAGGTATTCATTCTTCAGTGAACCTTTAAATCCTCAGTATTTATAATCATCAAGACTCTTAATTGTTACACATTTTATAAGGCTACTTCTAGGTATTATAAGTGTGCCACATTTTTACTTGAGACAATATCCATAGTAATTCTGAATTTTATTGTTTTAAAGAGAGGGACAGTGAGAGGGAGAGAAAAAGAGAAGCCTTTAGTTTTTCATGTGACTAATTCCTCTGACATTTTGTTGTGTACATGGTATTGGGGTTCAAACTTGCGTACTCGTGCATGTGAGGCAAGTGCCATAACCATCAAGCCACTGCTCCAGCCCCCTGAATTTTATTTCTTGAGTAGAGATCTCTAGTTAAAATTTACTTGTCAGAGAGAGAATTATTACAGTTTACAGTTGTATGATCTATAGACCATATACTTCTCTGTGACTACATTTCTTTATCTGTAAAATGGCAGAAAATAATAGCACCTGTCTTAGGTCATTAGGAGGGATTAAATTATTTCATTCACAGAGAGTACTGGTAACATGGTCTAGCATAAAATTTCAGCTATTGCTAAAAGGAAAAAGTGGCCAGGTGCAGAGGCGCATGCCTGTAATCCCAGTGACTCAGGAAGCTGAGACAAGAGGATTGCAAGTTTGAGACCTGCCTCGGCAACTTAGACTATGTCTCAAAATAAAAAAAAAAAGGACTGGGGATGTGGGTCTGTGGTTAAGTGCCCCTAGATTCAATCCCTGGTATCAAAAAATAAAAGGAAAAGTGTGCTTCTAAGGTGACTGGCTATGCTGATGTGTTACAGTTAAAACCCTCTGGTTCCAGAACTATAAACAGATTCCTTATTCTTTTTTTTTTTTTTTTTTTTTTGGAGAGAGAGAGGGACAGTGAGAGAGAGAATCGATTTTATTTAGTTTTTCATGTAGCTTTTGTTGCTCCGACACTTAGTTGTTATATGTGGTGCTGGGGTTTGAACTGTCCTTGTGCATGCCAAGCAAACGCAGAAATGCTGAGCCACCACTCCAGCCCATCCTTATTCTTTTATACATAGTACGTATTTATGATAATACTCTTTTGAACATAAAACGGTCTTTACTCTTGACTTTTAATAAAATTTAGCAAAATATGTCATAGGTAATTTTAATTACTCTTTTGCCAGATACTGGTTGAAAAGTTTTTGATTGAGAACTTTTCTCATATGCAACTGTGTCTTACATTTTATATGTCTTATGTTTTATATCTAGCATTTAGATTTTCAAACCACTTCCTAACCCCAGATTACAATTTTGTCATTTCAGGCAAGAAGACAACAAGACCCTAGTCCTGGTTCCAATTTAGGTGGTGGTGATGATCTCAAACTTCGTTAATAGTAGCACAGCAAATGGGCTGCCCATCTTTACATACACATTGCTTCTAGTTGGCAAAAATGATTCATTTCTAAGACCAGAAACTGTGATAACTGGAGGTCTGTTTCTCAACCGAAGGCAGTAAAAGACATCACAAACTGCCATGGTTTTGCACTATGATTATAATACCTACATTTGTAATTTTTAAAGCATGTAGCCAGTAATAATTCAATTTTTTTCTATGCAAACTTACCTTGTTGGCATTATTTTAGTAGAGTTGAAATTATCCATTTGCAAAGCTCTTTTTCCCTCCATCCTAAAGTTCACATCATTTGAAAATAAGAAATTAAAATTTCTATCAGAGGGTTTTCATTAATCAGTCCCTTTATTTTCTCTTTGTACTTTTAGATGTGTTGGTTATACAGCTTCTCTTTAGATAGGCATTCTTGGTTTGGTTTGGTTTTCCTTGTTTCTCTTTGTGTTTTTATTGTCTATAGCATTTAAAAACTGTTGATGTGTTTGCATTATTTACAAGCTAAAAACCTAGTAGCATAGAACTGTCTGCCACAGCCTTCTAACACAAAGTTTACAGTTGTTAAAGTTACAGTATCCTTTTAAATGCTAACAATCAGCACCCTTTCTTTCCTTTTTAAACATAAAAAATTTAAATTTTTATTAACTGTAATCTGCCCCAGATCTCTTTTAGATTCTGTTTTGTAACCATGAGTTTGGGTGGAGATAGTCTCCATAGATGATAATATTCTACTGAAATGCCTAAAGAAGTCACAGGCTGGCTTCTGTTTTATTCAGGGATTTTTTTAGAGAAATCAATCAAATAAGGGATACTGGAGCTTCTTCATGTATGTAACAACCTATTAAACTGGAGACAGTGATGAATCAGCTACAAAGGTAATATTGTATTAAAATCATGTTTAAGATAGCTGCTTTTATGTGTGTTTTATAGTGCATGCTTTTGTAAAAACAATACTGGGTAATGAAAGATTAGTCTTAGAAAATGTTCATCTCTGCAGAGGATACATTTTCTTTATTCTGGGGAAAAACATTCAGTTAAATATGGTATTTTGCAAAAGGACTATTAATAGCACCTTTTGAGATGAACTAATGTAAGAATGTTTTTTAAATAGGCTTACTGTCAAATTGAGTGCAACTTCTTTTTTTAATACAAGACTGGAAAAAAGTGCTAAGTCATTTGGCACATCCTTACAAATACTTTTCATGGTCATATTCATTAACTGTTACTACATTTCTGAATTTTTGCAAAAATGTATTTTATCATAATAGAATGGCATTATTTTAAAGAGTTAGAAAAACTGACACATAATTCAGAAAATGAAATCTGAATAAGGTCATTGCATTTAAAAAGCATATTAATATACTTGATCCATGAAGGAGATGTGATTTTAAATGTATATATCATAAACAGATATCCTGTATCTCAGAATAAACAATATTTGTTATATATTTGAAGTCATGCATGGTAAGAAGTGTTTAAAATGTTATAAACAACAGTGCATCATTAAAAAAACCATGCTGATCTTGTATAACTAAGTACTATGAATGAATTTGGTTGGTATTTGGTGTTGTGCAGCTCACATGTTTACACACTCAGTGCCCTAATTTCCCCTAAGGGAATCGCCTTTTAAGTGATCCTTACAGTGGTGTTTTAAGGTTACTTTATCACAGAGCTCCTTGGGTTTTGACTTCTGCACTTGATTTTTTTTATATAACATGATGGTACATTTTTCTCTGTTGCTTCCAGCAAAGGGCTTTTAGTCCACCCGTAAATAAGATCAAATGTTATTAAATGTTCTTGTTGCCATCTTTCTGTAAATACTGGATTTTCCTTTGTTGTTTAGCACTGTGTTGCTTCTGTCTGTCTTAATGCTGGCATTAAGATTATAAGCCCCTTTTCTCCAGTAGTGCAGGCTTAAATAATTACTTTTTTTAAGTTATTGATGCAATTTCATAATCTGTATTTAAGCAAAATTACATCATTTTTCCAGCTTTTCTAAATTCATCTCCATCAAAACTTGCCTTAAGCCACCAGATTGCTTTTGCCACCATTAGCCACACTGTGTGTTACATGTTTTACTTTCACAATAAACTTCTGTATAGTGAAAAAAGGGTCTTGGCTCTTTATTTACATAATCTGACAATTTCTGTCTTAGATTTAGTTATTCATGAAAATTGATATTTGTTCCTGAACTGTTCTTTAATCCTTTTTGCCTTATTAAAAAAAAAAGCAAGCAAGCAACAACAGTGACATCTAGTGGTCACTACTACTAATTCCAAAGATTTCCCCACCTAAGGGACCGGTGTGCATGTGCGCTTGCGTTCACACACACACACACACACACACACACACACACACACCACACCATCCCCCCCCCGCCCCCGTGCTGGAAATCAACAGCGTTTACTTTTTGTTGTTATTATTACCAGGGGCGTTTTACCACTGAGCCACATCTCAGCCTATTTATTTATTTATTTATTTATTTATTTATTTATTTATTTTAGAGAGAATCAATTTTATTTAGTTTTTCATTTGGCTTTCTTTGCTCCAACATTTCATTATGTACGTGGTGCTGGGGTTTGAACCCACATCCCTGTACATGCAAGGCCAAGCACTAAAACTGCTGAGCCACCGCTCCAGCCCCAGCCCTTTTTATTTTGAGGCAAGGTCTTGCTAAATTGCTGAGGCTGGCTTTGAACTTGCAGTCTTCCTGCCTCAGCAATAGACTTTATTTTAAATGTAGATATCATGCTGAATGCAGTAACACACCTGTAATTCCAGCACCTCAAGAGGCTGAGTCAGGAGGATCTTAAGTAAGAGAGCAGCCTGAGCAACTTAGCAAGAGTCTGACTCAAAATGAGAAATAAAAGTGCTGGAGTTGGGGCTGGAGCAGTGATTCAGCAGTTACAGCGCTTGCCTGGCATGTGGGTTTGAACCCCAGCACCAGATGCACAATGAAGTGTCAGCAACGAAAGCAACCTGAAAAACTAAACAAAATTGATTCTCTCACTGTCCCTCTCTCGCTCTCTTTTTTAAAAAATGATTTTTTAAGGAAATTAATATATATCCATTGCCCAAAACAGACATAGTTGATGCACTTCAGAAAAGTTACAATCTAGCCCCAAAACTGACCCAAAGCAGTAGGAACCTTTTAAATTATATTGGAAATGTAGCCTGTTATAGTACATCTACTCTGGTCTGGATGGTCAAAACAAAGGCTTCCCTAAGGAGACATCTGAGCTGAGATTCTGAAGGGTAGCAGATATAAACAGCTAAATAAGACAATAGAATTGCAGGTAACCGGCCAACTAAGTGCTTGTGAAGTTTGAGAAACAGCAGCAAAGTATGATCACAACATGGAATTGGAGGGTCTGCAGCAATGAGATGAATCCAAAAGGGTCAGCAGAGACCACAGTAGAAGTCACAAGTAGTGCTAGACAGGCTTTGCCAGCCATGTGAAAACTTTGGGACCATTGCTAAGGATCAACCAGAAGCCACTGAAAGGTTGTGAACTTGATGGAATGGGTGCTTGAGAAAACTCATTTTGGTTGCTTGAAGAGAAGGCTATTCTGAATTAGAATATTATACTGCATGCTTTTATAAAAATGTTAATGTTTATCCTATTGTCAAATATATCTAAAAAGAACAGGGTGGAAGAAGGGAGTGGAGGGGGAAATGTTGGAACTGAGTTAAAACAAGGTACACTCCAAGCTTTTGTAAGTATGTCATTCTATATGCTAATGTCACATATATTTTTTAAAATGTGGGACTGGAGCAGTGGCTCAGCAGTTATGGTGCTTGCTTGGCATTCACAAGGACACAGGTTCAAACCCCAACACCACGTACACAACAAAATGTCAGAGCAATGAAAGCCTCATGGAAAACTAAATAAAATTGATTCTCACTGTCCCTGTCTTTTTTTTTAAAAAAAATGTTCTTCATAGGTGTATGAATTATGTCATTATACTTGGGTATATTAGAATAAATATGTACCCCAGAGAGGCAAGGACCAGGGAACGAGAGGTGGGGAGAGAGGAAGGGGGGCGTTGGCCAAATTGTGTTTGTGCATGTATGAATGTGATAACAAATATCATTATGTACAACTATAATGCACCAATGAAGAGAGAGAAGGCTAGAAGCAGAAACTTTGCTGCACTGACCATATGGTGACCTGGTAGGAAGATTAGCCTAGTGGACTTGGAGACATTTTATAGCTAAGAGGAAAAGTACAGGAAGCAAAGAATTTACTGGTTTCTCTTGGCACAGGCTGGTTGTGTTGCCTTAAAACAAAAATTATTTTTATTGGCTGAAAAGATTTGTCCTTTATGTGCCAGGCACAGTGATGCACACCTGTAATCTCAGTGGTTCAGAAGGGAGGCTGAGACAGGAGCATCATGAGTTCAAAGCCAGCCTCAGTAATTTAGATAGGCCCTAAGACACTTAGCAAGGCCCTGTCTCAAAATAAATAAATGAATGAATAAAAAGGACTGGAGATACGGCTTTTGTGGTTAAGCACTCCCTGGGTTCAATCCCTGGTACTAAAAAAATTTTTTTTTTATCCTTTATGTGCTGAATGTCTATCAGTGGTTGACCTAGACCAATAGCAGAACTGGAACATAGACAGCCATTTTGACAAGAAAATAGTGTCATGATAAGGGTCCTGACTCTGGAAACTCAACTGAAATTGACAGGTGTCTTCTGTTATCACTGGTCCAAGCTAGTTACAACCACACCCAACTTCAGCTGGGCAGAGAACTGCAAGCACTTTTTACCCAGAAAGGAGTCAGAATGTTTGTGAATAGCTCTATAACTACCATGTGTCTCTATTTCGATTATGAAATATTTTTGGTTGGGGATATAGCTCAGTGATAAGAGTACTTGCCCAGCATACTCAAGGTCCTGGATTCATTCCCTAACACAGGGGACAGCAAAGGGGAAACCTTACTTTTCTCAAGAAAAATAGTCTTATCATGGGAAACAATCCCCACTGGTGACTTGGAATTCTAGAATCTCATTATATGCCTTCTATCCAGCTAATATACAGGGGTAAGTCTATAGGGGTGGAATATGGACAGGAAAACTTGCAGGATGCACTTCAGTTCGGAAAAGAAGAAAGAACTGGTCTGTTAACTATGAAACATCATGGGGAGACCATTCAAGGGTCCTATACATGGAGAGGAGCTTTCAAGCTTACATTTCTTGCCTTCCAAGTTATCACATTTGACAATTGTACCAAAAAGACTGGCATTCTTCCAGCCTCTAATGACAGCTTCCCCAGCCACCTTCCTGAGTGACACCACCATCCAGCTAGCAACCCAAACTGGAAAACTCTTTTATTCTTGATTCCCATTCTCCCTCATCTTCCACATTCAATCTGTAAAATTCTGCCAATGGTTTCCATGGAGTCTATTCAATTTTTTAAAGTTTTCAGTTAACAAACCATTTGCCTGTAACTTTGTTTTTAAATACAAGCATTCTTATAAGAGCAAATCTAAAATTTGTGAGGCAGATAAGGAAAAAAGGCATGGAAAAGTTAAGTAACTTGCACAAGACACAGAACTATTTTTTTTTAAGAGAGAAGGATAGTGAGAGAATTTATTTTTTCAGTTTTTCATGTGGCTTTAGTTGCTCTGAGACTTGGTTGTGTATATGGTACTGGGTTTTGAACTCATGTATTCACACATGCCAGGCATGCTTTTGGCCATTAACAGCCAAAAGCCACCACTCCAGCACAACACAACTATTAAGTGGCAGAACTGAGATTCAGTTTTTCAGTCCATGAGCTTAACTATCATGTTCTGTCCTGCGGCTGTCCCTGTATGTCTGGTTTGGACAGCCATTATGACTACCTGCCTTCCCAAATGCTCTCTTCTTCAGCCATTTCACTATTTCTGAACATTCTCACCTTAGTTTGGAGGAATGACTGTTGGAGACATTATGAGTTGACCTAATTACCAGAAGCATCTGCTTCTGTTTGATGTATTGGGCTCAGGTATATGGGCTCTTCTACCATCCCAAGGCTGTCACTCTCACCCCTGACAAAAACCTGAGTGGATCACGCTTAAGAAAAGATTAACGCCTGTAGTTAGCTAATGTTTACAGAAATCTACCCCCTCTTATCCCAACAGGGAATTTCTTAGGAGTCTCCCAACCTTGTTCTTCCTTTTATTTGGTTTATCCAAACAAAGCCCTTTTCATTTTGTTAGGTTAAAGGCTGTGGCTTTCTCTTTGTCCTGTCTCTCTTACAAGGCTAATTGTCCTAACCTATCCCAATTCAGACCCTACTCCCCTTTTTTTTCTAGTAATAAAACCCTTTAAGGATATTTTATTTTTAAAAATTTGCAGTTAGGGATTGAACCCAGCGGTGTTAATACCACTGAGCTACATTCCTATTCTTTTTTATTTTTTTTACTTTGGTTATTATGAGGTTGCCCAGTCTGGCTTCAGACTTGCAATTTTCCTGCTTTAGCCTCCCTTAGGTATCCTTGTGCCACAGCACCTGGCCCTCCTTTTTTTTTTAAGCAAGAGAGAGACAGTGCAAGAGAAGAGAGAATTTTATTTCGTTATTCATGTGGCTTTCGTTGCTCCAACACTTCATTGTGTACATGATGCTGGGGTTCAAACCCATGTCCTTACGCATGCCAGGCAACCACTGTAACCGCCACCACACCAGCCCAAGTTTTTTTTTTTTAAATCAATTATTTATTCGTCAGGGTTTTGTTTCCCAGACAGTTGTGTATGTGTTGCTGGGGTTTGAACCTGGGTCCGCATGCATGCCAGGCAAGTGCCTCAACCGCTGAGTCACTGCTCTAGCTTTCAGCCCTCCTAGTTTTAAATAGAAGGACTATTCCCAGTATGATTGGATTTGAGTTCAATTCAGACACTCGGTGTTTTATTTGTTTGGTGGTTGTTTTGGGGTTTTTTTTTGTTTGTTTGTTTGTACCAGGTATTGAACCTCATCCCTAACCCATTTTATTTTGAGACAGGGTCTCACTAAGTTGCTGAAGCTGGCTTTGAACTCACAATCCTCCTACCTCACTAGAATTACAAGCATGCCCCACCACGCCCAGCTAATTCAGACACTTTTAATTGACTAAGACTACTCCTTGCCAACTTTTCCCCAGGTCGCCTTCCCAACCTATTTGGCCCAGCTTCCCAACTAACCTTTCTTAGACATGTGATGGTAAGGCTAAATAAAGGTCCCCCATCCCTGCTACATGCTCCCTTGTTTGGCATTGACAAGTTTTTGAAACATACATTTGAAAACAATTTCCTGACATGTTTTTCCTTTTTGGTATAACTAATGTTTCTTTTGTTTTTTGTTTTTACAGAGGAAACAAAAGGCTTTTTTCTCTTGGAATTCCTTACATATCAGTATGTAGGAGCATACTTCATTTTTAAAAAGTATCTTATTACCCACACTAGGGATTATTTAGCCACTTCCCTATTGGACATCTCAGTGACCCAGTTCTGTTGTTATGGCATATGATGCTACATTGGACATGCTACTCTCTTAATGCTAGTAGCAATAACCAAATAGTTATGGAACCTCCCGTGTTATACTTTGCTGCCAAAGCTTTATGGTCTTGATCAAACCCTTGGCGTGCCTCGGTTTCCTCATCTGTGAGGAACTCCTCTAGCAGGTTTAGCTTGCATTTGTGGTCCCAAATGAATACTCTAGAGCGCCCTGAAATGAAAAGGTAGTCCAGATTGCTTCTGAGGTCAATCCTTTGCTGCCATTCTGTATTCTCACAACCACTCATTGGGATGAGAAATTATGCCTTAGTTTATAGCTGAATGAATGAGGTTCAAAGATTTATCCAAGGATCTTTATCCATAGGCACCAGAACCCAAGTACTTTCCATTATGCCACTCAAGGAAGGTTTTTAGCAGGGGCGAGTGACATGTGGCCTTCTTTGGATCCCTGCCCCGGGGTGACTGTGTACTTCTGGACACGGTTCTAAGGGAGGTCCGGCCCGGAACCACTCCATCTTCTATCCATTCTTCCCGAGCCAACCTCTTCCCACTCACACCCGCACTCCCCACGCACTCTAGCATACTCCGCACTTCTTCAGTTTAACCCTAGCTCAGGGGTGACTGGGGTGGGAACACCGTTCCCAGAAGCTTAAAGGCAGCAGTAGCCAGCGTCAGTCCTGGCCCCAACGGGATGTGGGGCACCCGCGGGCCGTGAGTCCTTTTCTCAAGCGCCCAGCGAATCTAGTGACATAGGTAGATGGCAGACGAGTGTTGTGTAGCTGTGTGACGTGTGTTGCGTGGTGTACTCTCCCTAGTGCAGACATATGAAATGTGTGTAGGATGGTGTGCAGAAGTGGGGGCTCACAACCTGTAGGGCTCTTTGGTTCTAGAGATGCCGTCCTTCCCTGTGATAAATTGTCACGGCCACGGATCCAGAGTTTGCGCACGCGCAACCCCGCCTCAGCGCCTCCCCCGGCTGGAACTCCGCCTTGGCTCCGCCCTCGCCACGCTTTACGGCGCGGCACGCCACTTTTGCTGCAGTTGCTCCCGCCGCCGCTGCAGCTGCCTGTGCTGCCGCGGCTGCTGCCGGTGAGGTGAGGTGAGGTGAGGTGTGGTGTTGGGCCGGCGCCGCTGCAGCCGCCCGGAACGGGGTGGAAAGCTGGGCCATCACGGGCTGGTGAGGGCGGCAAGTCAGCGCGGCGTTGTCTCCTTAGGACCGGTCCTGCGTGTGCTACCTCAGGGAGGCCGCCTGGGCCCGGGGAGCCGAACCAATGCTGGATCTGGAGGTGGTGCCTGAACGCTCTCTGGGGAACGAGCAATGGGAATTTACGCTGGGTAAGTGTGGGACCCTCCGTCAGGACCCCATTCACTGGTCCATACTCGGGCCCTGCCGCGTCCAGCCTGTGCTTCCGAGCCCGTGGCTCCTCGCCTTTCTGCCCGCTCCGCTCTTCGGGCTCCCGGCATTAGATTCCCACTTCTGCCCGCCACATCAGTCAGGAGCCTTTTCGGAACGACGACGCCCTCGCCTCGGGTCTCAGCAGGGTCCCTCCTGAGGCAGTGGGGCTGGAGCCATTCGACGGTGATGACAATAGCTGGCACGCCCCAAACACTTACAGGCCAGCCCCGCTCCTTTGAACGCATTTACACCTGCGTGGGGGGTGGCGGTGAATCGGTTCTGTTGTCATTCCCGTTCCCATTTTACCGACCAAACGACAACTAAGAAGTGGCTGACACCCCTAATCACCACTTGGATCTCTGTCCTCTTTGTTTTTTTTTTTTTTTTTTTTGGGGGGGGGGGTTTGCCTTTTTCATAGGGGAAAAATCTTAAGTTCTGATTCCATAATCAGATGATGGGGATCCTGGTCGAGGGAATTGAGTTTGTGGGTTAAAGGAACTTCTAATTTATTTTCTTCTTTTTTAAATGTAGTCTTAAGCGCGATGGTGTAATCCTAAAACCAGCCCTCTTCTGCACGTGTTAAAGGTTGAGTGAAATATGAATTATGGGAAATAAACAGTTTGTAGAAATAATAGTTTGGGGGCCCTCCGGATGTAGCTCAGTGGTAGAGTGCTTAACATTGGAGAGGCCCTGGGTTCAATCCTCTGTACTATCAAAAGAAAAAAGAATCTTTAAGAAAATATAGTTTGGTCATTTTTTTGTCTAGTTGACCTAATTTTCACCCACCACCCTCTTTATCCCCAACATCACCTTTTTATGGGTACAGGATGTTTGTATTCCCTCACCCTAGAGTGTTTACTTTGATGTCCCAGTACTAAGAAAAAGGGGGTGGAAGTAGGTATTGCTGCAGCTTGTTTGTGCAGACCTGAACTTTTGTCACTCTGTTGTGGGCTACTGAACTGAGTCAGCTGTTCCATTGGATTATGGCTTATTTTTTAATGTGAAAGACTCTTATCTATGCACACCTCATATTGGAGAAACCTGGCAGTATAGATTGTTGATAGGAGTCTTCTGGTGCTCAATTGCTCTACACATCCTGCCACTTGTAGGGGCCAGTTTTATTGAGGGGTGTTAGCCAACTTCTCTCATGATTTAAACCACCTCTGCAATTTCTCTTAAAATTTAGCTGGTATGAAATGCTGCACTGTCTTGTGAGGCACCAAAAGTTTGGTTGAGAGGCTAGTGTTATGCTAATGCTATTTGGTTAACTTCCCTCCTCTTGACAACTTCTGCCCACACCAGGACCTCACAGGGCTGGGTAAAGAACTACAGCCATAGCTTCAAACTGATTAATTGTGGATCTCTCTGTGGGACAAGCATTCAGAAACCCTTGGTCAAAAGTGGCTAGGCTTGGTAGCACATGCCTGTAAGCCCAGCAACTCAGGAGGCTGAAACAATTGCAAGTTCAAGGCTAGATTCTCAGCAATTTAGAGACCTTCTCTCAAAATTAAAAGTAAAAGTGGCCAGGGATGTAACTCAGCGGTAGTGCACTCCTGGATTCTCTCCCTAGTTTGGGGGGTGGGGGGCAGGGAGGACAAAAAAACTTTAATATCAAGATTTCCAGAAAACTCAGAGCAACACTTCCTCTGATGATTGGTGTTTCGACAACTTATCCCTAAGCCTTAACTTTGCCAGTTTCCAAGAATCAAGAGTTTGGGTAGTTCTTCCAAATTGTCTTAAGCAATCAAAAATATAAGTTCATTTCCATACGTTGACTCCAGAGCTAAACTTTAGGGGAAATTCAGAGAGGGGACCTGAGCCTTGATGATTCCTTGTGGGTCTTAAAATCTGCACTTTTAAATGGTACAATTTATTTTTCCCTCTCTCAATTTCCTCCCTCACCCCCAACACATCCAAAATGTGGCTGTTGGGTGGTGATAGGTCTAGGAAATGAATTTGTGCTCTAGAATTGTATTCCTAGGATAGAGAACTAGGCAGTTATTACCTTTCAACACTATAGCACCATAAGGTAGATATTATTCTGCTCATTTGCCAGGTAAGAAATAGGTCAGAGAAGTAGTTAGAGATGATAAACAAGTAACTGAACAGGGATTTCCTGCTTCCCACTGCTCTCCTTTGTCACCAGGTTTCTTATTGGAATTTGTGCAAATGCAGGTATATCTGGTCTTTCCAATCGCCTGCCTGGCATCACAATGAGGAGCTGCATCCAGCATCTTGGCTGCCTTCCTAGTCTTTGTATTATGTTCAGAGATTCGGGAAATGGCAACATCATTGAGATAAGAAAACCTAGGCCAAGAGGAATCTCTGAATGCCAATGATGATTTGACCATGGTGGAGTACAGGTGGTGCAAATTTGAAATGTTTTCAGTGAGACTTGCAGAGGCATGTCTCTGAATTCATTTTTTAGATTAGTCTTTAAAATGTCCAAAAAAGACATTTAAAGGGTCACTGGATAAACTAACCTTCTGAGATGACCTTGTTAACATAGAGACTGAAGATTTACTTCATTGAATATAGTATATACATACCTCTGTGGGCGCTACTCAAACATGGGAAATTGAATAAGAAGAAAAATGATCTTGTGCCCTGAATTACTTAGGCTAGTGATAGAGAAGGATTACAGAAATAGTTTGTTTTATTATAATGCAGTATAGGTTTTTGTGGAGAGAGAGAAGGGAATTGACCTGACCTGAGGGTTCAGGAAAGGCTTCCTGTTGATCCACAGGAGCTATAAATCTTCCAGTCACGTTGGAAGGAAAAAAATAGAGGGTGTGTATAAGCTATTTGGTATTATAATTAGAGCATGATGAGGTAGGTTAGAAGGCACAAGCCTAGAATCCCAGCTATTCAGGGTCTGAGGCAGAAAGACCACAGCTGAAGGCTGGCCTGGGCAACTTAATGAGATGTGGCTCAGTGGGAGAGCCCTTGCCTACCATGCGCGAGGCCCTGGATTCAATCTCCGGTACCATGGTAATAATATTAACAGCATTCTGTGCTGATAATGAAAAAAGTAAGTTCCCAGAGTCCTTGTTCTTTTTGGTTGTAGCTGCCCAGGACATTTATCAAGGAGGCTGTGGGTTCAGTGGGAAAAAAAAGATATAATTAGTAAAGTCTGTTATGGGCATTGGTTTATGAAGAACATTTTGGAACTGGATTCAGAAAGGTAGGAAAGAAAGACAATTTTAGAATTTTCTGACTTGAGACACGGTAGTTGTCAGAGATACTAAGTGAGACCCAGAATACAGAGGGAAAAATATTTTTTTTAAAGTCACTTTTAATCTGTTGACTTTTATTTGCCTTTAGTTGTATACAAAAAAAAAAAAAAAACAGTCTGAGATGTGGGTCAGAAACACATATTGTTTAAATGAGGATGGGTAAAAGAATTATAACCTATCCATAGAGACCTGGAAAAGTTAGAGGAACTTTTTTTGGTGGAGAGATGATGGTAATTCTCAGAGGGGAGCTGTCATTACCAGAACACATGGCTCGGACCTGAGTGTTCTATCTAATGTTTTGTTTCACTGATGTATATGACTACTTAGAGTTAATGCCAGTGATTGGGTGCTGGAGGTATAGTAATGAGCAGGACAGACAAGGTCCTACACTTTAGGAGGACATAGGGGAAACTAACAGATAAATAGTTCGGTGGAGATTTTGTCAAATAAGGTAGTTGGGGAAGTGAGGTGAGAGACAACAGCTACGGAAAGAGCATTTCAGCAACAGCAAAAGCCTACTGCAAAGGCCTGAGGTAGGAAAATTTAGCATGTATAAGTAACAAGGGGAGTCACGGTGAGCATTGGAAAGAAAAATGGACATGGACAATGTCCAGAATATCCAAGACCTTTAAATGATTATGGCATATTTGAGTTTTGTTCCCCATATAATGGGAAGCCCCTGTAGTGTTATAAGCAGGTAAGTGATGAGATCTGCAAGATGGATTTATATAGTTTGGAAAGGTGACCATTCTGTTAGAGCTAAGACATGCCCATGCCCCTCCCTATACCTTTGCCTTTTATATAATTAGTTCCTATTAGAAGTCTTTCGTAGCCTTCTATTACCAGTAGTTTTTGAATGACTGGTCATCATGGCTGCTGCATCTCCCTGATGGGTTTCTCCCTAGGTGACTCAGGATCCTAATATATATATTGAGACCAGGACTTTGATATGGTTAAATTGAAAAGAACCCTCCCTGGAAAAACTGGCATTTGCCACATGGATCACAGAAGACTTGCAGCTTTCTGTTTTTGGCTTTTAACTGAGCTTACCTGTCTGTCTTCTCCATATGGTTGTTTGTCCATTCCCTCTGGAAATAGCATAGATGCTCCTCCATTTGAGGAAAGGCAAAACTGAATGATACATTCAGCCTATTCATATTCCCAACCAACATTTATTCAGCCTATAATGTGTTTCAGGCCCTATGTTACATAAAGCTTAAAAAAAAATACCTGAATTAACTCAGCCTTCTGATTTCATTCAGCTTTCTTAAAACTGAACACTCAAATGAGAATGGGATTAGATTATAGTTTGGATGTATATGGACCACAAGCTTTTAAATTTTTAATTCTTCGTTTGGATGCTCTTTTCTATACATCTCATTTCCTCAATCAGGAAGTTAACCCATCTTGAACGTGACCCACCATGCTGCTCTGGGATTTTGTGATGGTTGCCTCCCTTTCTCTTATCATTCACTCCATAGTCCTACTGTCCCAATGAATAAATATTCTATAGCCACTAGGTGGATAATCACTTTTGAGCAGGGAGCTGGGGATCCACTCTCCTTGCACTCTTGAAACTATACATCTTTGTTTTTAGATTGTTCTAGGCCTATTCTTATTTATAATGGACAAAACAAATTTGAAAACAAATTTTAGTAATCTCTGTGAGTTCATGGAATGTTTGAGACATCATTGGGATTTGGATTATTTAAACTGGAGACATATGTAACCTTGCTTATAATGGGCTATGAGTTTCAAAAACAAGAGTGTTGAGGGCTGGAGCAGTGGCTCAGCGGTTTCAGCGCTTGCCTGGCAAGCACGAGGACCTGGGTTCAAACCCCAGCACCACGTACACAACTGAGTGTTGGAGCAACTAAGGCCATGTGAAAGACTAAATAAAGTTGTTTCTCCCTTTCTCTGTCTCTCCCTCTCTCTCTCTCTCTCTTACTGTCCCTCTCTCTTTAAAAAAAAAAAAAAGGTGTTGAGAGATGTTTGTGGGGATTAAGGGTTTATTTTTTTGTTTGCGGGGGTGGTGCTGGGGATTAAACCCAGGGACGCTTTACCACTGAGCTATATCCTCTAGCCCTTTTTTTTTGTTTGTTTGTTTTTATTTTGAGACAGGGTCTCACTAAGTTGCTGAGAATGACCTTGAACTTGCAAACCTCCTGCCTCAGCCTCATGAGATTACAGGGTTTCTGGGGTTTTAAGTAAGAATCCAGTGGAATCCTTGCTAAGATAAATTGATTCTAATATGTGTGTGATTTTAAACTTTTTAAATGGGCCTTTATAAAGGAATGTGTTCTAACAGATCCACATTTGAGAGATTCTGAGACAGATGCCAGAAAGGAGAAGGGAACTGCCCTTCATCATAGGTAATCCATAGCAAAATGAAGATAGAACTGTAGTTTCCAGAGCCATGCAGTCGTTGCTTTTCTCACTGTGTTCTTTTGTTTATTCTGACTTTGTCTTCTCTGAGTTCTTTGCCTGCTTTGGATCAGAGTGGATGTCCTTACTTCCAGGAAGTCATTTTCTACGTTCACTGCCTTCCCTTGGACTATCTGACCATTCCTTTAGAGCTTGCTGCTTATGTTTATTCTAGCTCCTACTGTTGATTAAACTTTAATTTTCCATATATATGTAGACTTTAGTAGCCTCACCCTGTCTGCAGGCTTCAGGGATCAACGCCTCAGACCGTGGTTGGTGTCAGAACATGGATAGTCCAAGTAATCACACAGGTGTCCTTGTTTTATTTCAGGAATGCCTCTGGCTCAGGCCGTAGCCATTCTTCAGAAGCACTGTCGCATCATCAAAAATGTCCAGGTTCTCTACAGTGAGCAGGTGAGTGGAAGCTTATTTGTTTATTGAAATAGGAGTCCTACTGAGTGAGTCACCTCCAGAGGTGCCACTACAGGAGAGCCTGACTGGTAGGGCTGACTGTGTTCCAATAGGAGAATCTCTAGCACTGGTCAGTTTTCAAGTATATCACCTTGATTCTGAAACTTTGGATCTTGATTCTCTAGGCTGCCAACTCTAGAATAGCAGTAAAAATTAAACTTGTTTTCACTCTGTACTTGACTTACCTACTGGCACTTAAAGACAGGAAGGTCACCTCAAGGGCTTTCTCTGGTTTTCTAGGGCGTTTGCCTTCTACTTTTGTGTTTAAAGTTGTCTTTTCTCTTGTTAGTTGGCTTGTGTTCAGATGTTACAGTATAAATCTCTAACTAGCAGAGCATACCTTCCTTGAAAGGAAACAGATATAGCTTCCCCATTTGTCCCTCAGAGGATAATCTCCTCTGCATTGAGCTCTGAAGCCTGTAGTTCTTCTATGACACAGACCATGTGCTGCTGTTTGGAACACCCTTTGTAGTGCCCTGTGTATTGCAAGCCTCAAGGAAGATTGTTGAGTCTACAAGGCCAAAGGATGTCCCTGATGGCCTTTCTCAGACAGATTCTTTGAATACTGGTTTGATGTTTTCAGTTGTTTGTTCCAATTAGTTTTGAATCCAAAAGCAAATTAGAGATTATTTTTGACAGAAATGTTGTAAGCTAGGTATGGTGGCACACACCTGTAAGCCCAGCAACTCGGGAGGCTGAGGCAGGAGGATTGCAAATTCAAAGCCAGCCTCAGCAACTGAGTGAATATAGGTGGGTGAGAGTTCTGTGCGGCTTCCCAGTTTGGCTTAGCACAGAATCAGAATTGGGCCTTTTGGGCCTGGAGCAGTGGCTCAGTAGTTAGAGCATTTGCCTGGCATGCGTGAGGACCACAGGTTCAAACCCCAGCACTGTGTATACAATGAAGTGTCAGAGCAACAAAAATCATGTGAAAAACTAAATTAAAAAATTGATTCTCTTTCTTTCTCTCTCTGTCCCTCTCTCTCTTTAAAAAAAAAAAAAAAGAATTGAGCCTGTTACCTCTTCCCAGAAATTGCATTCTGCGGTAATATTATACTAGTATATCAGCCTAGTAAGGCTCCATGTGATGGATCTTTCTGAGAGGAAATGCTTAGTATCCAAGCAAGTACTTGGGTGTTCATGTGATGTCTGCCACAGAATAAAGAACTTGTAGGAGTGTATAGGGGTTCTTTGAATCATAGGTCAAAGTGGATTCTCATTTGTTTTTGTTTTTGTTTTAATAAATTTTTTATTTAGTTTTTCACATGGCTTTTATTGCTCTGACACTTAGTTGTGTACGTGGGTGCTGGGGTTTGAACCCATGTACTCACGTATGCTGGGCAAGCGCCGAAACCGCTGAGCCACCACTCCAGCCCCCTGGATTCTCATTTGTAAAATGAAGGAAGGATGGCAACATTTTGTCTTTGCTCTCAAATCATCCCTAATCTAATCTGACTTTCTATGTTAGGTTATAATAGAACATGAAAATAAGGAAATTGGGCTTGTTTCTTCAGGTTTTTTGTTATCTTATGGTTCTGGAATTAAACACAAGGCCTCTTTCTTGCATGCTAGGAAAGCATTCTGCCCCTGAGCTCAACCCCCAACTGCTTTTTTTTTTCCTTTTCTTTTCTTTTTTTGGTACCAGGGATTGAACCCCCAGGCGTGTGCTTAACCAGTGAGCCACATCCCAAGCCCATTTTATTTTTTATCTTGACACAGGGTCTTACTAAGTTGCTAAGGCTGGCTTTGAACTTGCAATCCTCCTGCTTCAGCCTCCCAAATCGCGGGGATTACAGGTATACACCACCGCACCTGGCTTACTTTATTACATCATTGTCTATTATTCCAGTATTCACAGGAGTTATAGCATTAAGCTCATTTTCCCTGGTATTTTCTAAACAATTGTAACCAGTTAAAAAGTGTGGGATTTTGAGTCTAGATCTTGATTCAGATTTCCACTTTTCCCCTTTCTTGATTGTGCAGCTTGTGGCAAATTAATAACCAATCTGATTTCTCTTTCCATAAAATGGTATAATAGAAAAATCTTGATGAGGATTAAAGATGATGATCTTTCAACTCTTTTCTAATGCTTTTTAAACATGGGTGCTGTCTTTTCCTTGCTTTCTTCCCTTACTCTTCCATGTTTCTTCTTCCCACCAAGCACAGAAATGAGTTTTCCCCTATTAAAAGTTTCCGAAATATCTTGTCTCTATACAAATCACACCTTGGAAGTTAAATGTCCATAGCAAATAGACTCCATCTTTCTTAGAGAGGAAAAGATACTAACAACTAGTAGAAGGTAGTTTTACTGAACTCTTTCATATGGAGGACAGCTGGGTTACTATATGGGCCTACTTAAACACCACATAGTACATGTGTACTTTGGTTCCAGAGATACAAATATTAATAAAACATTGATTGTGAAAGTGATTTGCCATTTTTTAAAATTGCTTAAGTTATGTCCTGAATTGTAACAATGCCAGGGAAAAGCATCATGAGGTCTTGAGAAAATTTTGGAAAATCCAGATCCTCCCAACGTTCTTCCTCTAAGCAAGATTCCTGAAATAACTGAAATGTTCTTCATCCTGCTTACTTCCATGGAGTGGCCCTCTCCAAAATGGAACTTCATGTTCTGGATTATAGGTAACCCAAGATCAGGGTTCGCTGTTTCATTGTCTTGCTTGAGACCTAATGATTTAGACATTCGTATAGACCTACTAGAAAATTATCATGTTGTTTCTTCCAGTTTTTGCCAAATATGATGGTGCCACTGGATCTGCTACTTTGTGAAGATCAGTGAGGTAGAGAGAAACAGTCTGATCTAATCCCAGAAAATTTTTGGGAGAAAATTTTCCCAGTGAGGCCTACCAGCAGTGACACCTGTCCATCTAGCCCATGTTACTGTCTCTGACAGCCACACCTCTGTTATTGACTTTGTCTACCTTAAGAAGCTCTATAAAAAAAGAACATTTCTAAACTTTTTGAGCAACTGTCTACCAGTTTCAAGAAGGGTAGGGTTTTTGAATGGTGGTGTTTTTCCCTTCTATTTCTGGGCAGCATGGGTCTGGGCTGTGAGAGTCTTCAGATGTTGAGTCCTTGAATCAACTGCTTTGGACCAAAAGCAAGCAGATGGGGCAGGCACAAAAGGAAAAGGTCCATGTGCCAGGCTTGTTTGTGCTTGGTTCTTTACTTGGGGTCATCAAGGCTCTATTCACTGCCTTGTACTACTCGTCTCCTTCCCTCAGGGCTCAGAAGAGACAAATGTAGATCTTTAGATATTAGAGCTGGGCTTGGGCTTTTCAGAAAGAAGCGCATGTAACCTGGTGCACACCTGTAATCCCAGTTACTTGAGAGGCTGAGGCAGGAGGATTGCAAGTTCTAGACCAATCTCAGCAACTATGAGATTCTGTCTCAAAATAAATATAAAAAAGGGATGGGGATGAAGCTCAATGGAAGAGCACCACTGGGTTCAATCCCCAGTACTACCAAAACAAAACAAAGAAATGCATGTGATATTCAGATCACATGAATTTGCTCCTAGGATTTGGCCTAAGATATTCAAAAAATAAATGTGTACCCTATGGTTGATACAAAAAGCCTGGGTGTGGACATGGGTTCAACCGATATGTACCTGCTGAGTTTGGATCCTGGGTCATTTGACATGTCTTTTATTTCTAACTGACTGTCCTTATGGTTTGATGGCAATAAACTGATATGACAGCTGTGGACCTTGGAGCCTGAAAAGAAAATGGCCTATATGTTCACATGATTTTATCCCTTTCTCCCGGGTATTTGTATCAAACCTGGAAGGGAGAGACTATTTTCAGCCAATATTATGAAACAGGAGCTGCAGGCTGGAATAAAAGACACTAGCCATTCATGCAACAGTTTTTTTCTGTTTTCCAAAAACAGGAGAGAGGGACGGACTGCCTGCTCTCAAGTATTCTCTATGCATTGCGTTTATATTATAAGGCTTTCATTAGGTACTGGTGAACAAATCAGTTGTTCAGAATGTGTGATACGTTTTGTTTTGTAGTGTCCTCTAAGCCATGACCTCATCCTTAACCTGACTCAGGACGGGATCAAACTACTGTTTGATGCTTTCAATCAGAGACTTAAGGTAACTATAAATGACAAGTATAGTTTCATGTCCTGCTAAGCCAGTCTTTCTAGAACTGATTAATATATACTATTGTGAGATGTTTAGGAAACTCAAGTGAGCGTGAACTTTTTTGATTAAGTGACCTCCATGATGTAGGGGACTGAAGCTTTGCCTGGTCTGTAAAGAAGGAAGATGGTAGTAAGTTAAGGTAAAGGTTAAAAAGAGGCTGGAAAGGCCTGCTTTCCCTGGCTCCAGAGGGGAGAAGAGTGTTGACGATTTGGGGAACATGCTCTTTGGGGGAGGGGAAAGAATGTTTAAGACTTAAGTGGCTGGGTTCGGTGGCATATACCTGTGATTCAAGGAGTTTGTGAGGCAGAAGCAGGAGAATCACAAGTTTACGGATAGTCTTGGCAATATAGAGAGACCCTATCTCATAATAAAAAATTTTAAAAGGATTAGGAATGTAGCTCAGTGGCATAGTGCCTCTGGGTTTAATTCCCAGGTCTAGCAAGAAAAGAAAAGAAGAGAAAGGAAAGAGAAGAGCTAAGTGCTTAACACATGCTCTGAGTCAATATTTTTAAAGGTACTAAGAATAGGGTCTAGCTATAGAATAGGACCAAATGGACTTGTCAGTTTTATGTATCTTGCCTTGTTTTACTTCATTCTTGTGTGTCAAACTGTGACTTAGAGGATAGAAAATGAATACTGTTCTAATGTAATGCTGGGGTTTGGGAGTTAATCTCACCAGTAGTGAGTTGATACTTTAACCCCACAGTGGGCATGTAAACAACTTGCTGGTATGTAGGGGGTATTAATAGGTGTTACAGTGCAGTTTGCTAAGACCTGTTTCAGTCCAGGATGTTTTTAGTACACACTGTTTTCAAATGTCTAGGCCTCACAGGTTAGTCATGTAACACCAGATTCATGTCTCACAGTTGAGAGATTGATGTGGGCTATAGGCAGGACATACAAGAGCTGTTCCTGGTTAGGTTATGGAGTAGCTTGTCCAAAAGACTTCAGTAGTTCCCAGCCCTATCATCCCATCACAAATGAGCTGCTGAGGAGAGAAAATAACTTGGAAAAGCTCCCTTTGGAACCAGTCCTACTGGGAATCAGCTGGCAAGTTGTAGGAGTATCCCTCAGGGAGATAGAATGCCTGTGCCTCCTACAAGCAGGGCTTCTGGCTGAAAGAGGAGGCTCTCATCTATTTCCCTGCCTTTTTTGCATACCTTGTCCCGGCTCCACCTGTAATGCTTTCAAGCTTCATATTACCCTTAACTAGCTTCATATTCCGCAAGCTTGCCTGGCATGCATTGAGCACCTTCCCTATACAAACTAATGAGTCAGACCTCAAGGAGCTTAACTTTGTGGAATCAGTGAACAGCATATACAAGTATGGACAAAAGGGTTCATCCAGATGCAGTGAGGATTGAGCAGAGGTGTAGTTCTTTGGAGTAGGTAGGGTCAAAGTAGCTGTATAGTAGTTGAGAGGTTTTTCAACTTCCTTTGTCTCTGCTGAGTTCTTAGCATTTCATCTGATGCTGAACAAATAGCAAACTTCACAAGAGTCCAGAGGTTCTTCAGGTTCAACCAGATCCTCTTTACTCTCACACTTGTCCTGAGCTAATATATTCTAGCATGTTTTCTAGCAGGATACACTTTTCCCATCTATCTTTTTGTTTTGTGAATAAAATAAGTAATAATTAGGTTTTTATATTGTTTTTTCTTTATTATGGTACTGGGAATTGAACACAGGAATGCTGTACCACTGAGCTGTATCTCCATCCCTTTTAATCTTTTAGTTTTGAAACAGGGTTTCACTAAGTTGGTGTGGAATTTATAATACTCCTGCTTCAGCCTCTCAAGTCGCTGGGATTACAGGTGTGCACCATCATGCCAAGCAAAATGAGCCAATTTTGGAAATGACTTTTTTTGTTTGTTTTTTGGAGTTTTTTATAATCTAACAAAGTGTGAAATGGAAGGAGGAGTACTTAATACCCAACACAGCTATAGCAGGCTATGCAAATTTGTTTCTCTGGTAGATGTCATTGTTTTGTGGGTTAGAATATGCCCCCATATAACCCAGCAGTGGATTAAAACAGACCTCAACCCAGAGGCATCCATGGACATTTTTTTTGAGCAGCTCACTGGAAAAGGAGAGGTTATGGTTTGCGTTTATTCCCCTAATTTTAATTTTTAAATTATTTATTTATCTTTAGACAGGATGTTGCTATGTTGGCAGGAGGGCTTTAAGTGATCCTCCTGCCTCAGCTTTCTAAATTGGCTGGGACTACAAGTGTGCACTACCACTCCTAGCTTTTTCTTCCCACAAATTTTAAAATGAGAACAAAAGATAATGTACAGTGCTTCAGGGAAAAAAAAATAGTGCTGGGGATCAAATGCTTTCTGAGGACCTTATGCATGCTAAGCACATACTTTACCATCGAGCTACATGCCCAACTCCTATAAATTATTTTAAATCTTCAGTGTGTTATTTTATCAATTTGAGAAGATTAACAGCTCTTAAGCATTTGATTTTTTTTTTCCTTTAGGTGATTGAAGTATATGATTTGACTAAAGTAAAGTTAAAATATTGGTAAGTTTTTTCCCCCACTGGTATGTATTATACTTGATACAGACAGGCTTTATTTACTACCTTCATTAAGTTATTAAAGGATTCCATAGGTAGAAGTCCAGGGATTACAGCCTGGTGCCATGATTTCCCAAGGCAATCATCTTCCAGTCTGCTCAGTTTCCTGGTGAAGTAAACCTCATTAATTACATACTGTATGTTAAACACTTCACATATATATTATTGAATTTAATACCACGCAAAGCAAGACCTCAGCTCAGAGGTGATATGACAATCTTCTGAGTCACAACTGCCCATACCAGCACAGCCTTTCTTTGGTACCCCTTTTCATATTTTCATGAGCAACAGAGATAAAACTAACCAGATAATTCTGACTTCAAAGCCAATGATATCATCATTTTAGAGCTTAATATTTTTAGAATGAAAACAGACATGAACTGTACAATCCATAGATATTTTAGTCCCCTGTATGGTAAGATGCTATGCTTTCATAGAATACTCCGTTCCGTAAGCCTTCTGAACGGGCTTTCTTTTACAAGGGTATAACAAGGACCCAATTCCTAGGACAAGCTCAGGCACTTTTTGCTGGTAGAGAAGTGGATAAGCAAATGTATAATACCTCTGGCTGCTGCAGATTTTAGTTGTCTTTAGTCTTGCTAGAGCCTTCATACCTGAAGTTCTCGCCTTTCTTCTCTGCCCTCCTAAGTGATATCTTAGGAAGCTCCAGAGAATCAACTCTGTATATTTCCTTCATAAGAATTGATCTTCAAGTGCTAGAGATGTAGCTCAGTGGTACTGGCCCCTAGATATTGGTCTCCAGTATCACAAAAATAATTAACTAATAAATTTTAATTAAACATCTTATTTTTATATTATTGTAGACAACCATTTGTATCTTGAGATTAACTCTTCTAGCACTGGGAACACAGCTTAGTGGTAAGAGTACTTGCCTACCATGTACAAAGCCCTGGATTCATTGCCAAATACCACTTTAAAAAAAGAAAGAAAGAACCATTCAGCCACTGTTTCCAGTTTGTGAACCCATCTTGCAGAGCCTCATATTAAAAGAAGATTTTTGTTTTTCAGTGGAGTACATTTTAACTCTCAGGCCATAGCTCCTACCATTGAGCAGATTGACCAGTCTTTTGGTGCAACCCATCCAGGAGGTAAGCCAAGTTCATCTGATTCCTCTGGTCATTAGTGGCAGCCCCTTCTGATAAACCTGGCAGGTATCACCATCTCACCCCACTTCAGGATTTAGCATTGGTATATTTGAGTGTCAAAGAAAACTCCTGCCTCTTGCTGTCAACCTTGTAGATCAGTTCAGAAACAAGACAAGGAAAGTATTGCCTGCCATTGCTGTGCCAGGCGGGTTTATGTTAGTGACTTCAGATGCCACTCAATCATATTTTCTTTTCCCCCTCCCCACAGTGTACAACTCTGCTGAGCAGCTCTTCCACCTCAACTTCAGAGGCCTGTCTTTCTCTTTTCAGTTAGACTCATGGACTGAGGCTCCCAAGTACGAGGTTAGCTCTTCCTGTCCCCTGGTATTTGTTGCTCACTGCCCATGTGATATGGGTCAGCAGTCATGGTGAGGGGAGGATGGAATAGGCAACTTTTCTTTGGTTACCTTATTAAACTCTTTAAGGGCCAAGGCAGGTAGAGTGGGTGGAGTTGACAAGAAAAACAAGGCACAGGCCAGCATTCCCAGGAAGAGGGCACTTCCCTCTGCAGAGTGCCTTCAGACTCATTTTCAGAGATAAATCCAGTCGTATCTTAACTTTAAATCTCCTAATCACTGAAGTTTTCTAAGTGACCAAGGGTTGGGAGATTCTGTCCTCTGAATTTTCAGTTGCCTATGACTTTAAAGAAGAAGACCCTGAGTGCCAAAGAGGACCAGAACCTATGTCACATGATCTGCAATGTATCCTTAGTAAAATTCTTATCCTATATTTGTAGCCCAATTTCGCCCATGGTCTGGCTTCTCTCCAGATACCCCATGGAGCAACTGTAAAACGAATGTACATCTACAGCGGAAACAGCCTACAGGATACCAAGTATGTTAAGGGACATGAGCTTCATGCTAAGGCCATGTGCTCCTAAGGAGGGAGAACCAATCTTCCTTCTAATCATTGTCTGCCTGCTTATAGGGCTCCCATGATGCCCCTAAGCTGTTTCCTGGGCAATGTTTATGCTGAGAGTGTAGATGTTCTTCGAGATGGAACTGGACCCTCAGGTTTGCGACTTCGCCTACTTGCTGCAGGTCAGTTACTGGCTTTGAAGTGTCTAGATTCCCTATTATATCTATATAGAGATATTCTGAAATCCCAGTTGCTTAGAGATATATCTTATTCCATTTGGTCTACAATAACAAAATGCCATAAACCGAGTGGCTTATAAATGGCAAAAATTTATTTCCGACAGCTTTGAATGTTGAGACTTCAAGATCAAGGCATTGATAGATTGGTGAAAGCCACTTTCTGTTTCATAGACAGATGTTCCACTGTGTTTTCATGTATTGGAAGGGACTCAGTAGCTCTCTTATCACCTCCCAAAGTCCCCACCTCCCCTAATACCATCACTTTGTGGGGTTCAGATTTCAACATGGAATTTAGGAGAACACAGATATTAATGCATTGTCAGATAGTTGGTAAATGGCAAAATAATGTGATATTTATGATTAAAGCTTTTATTTAATTTTGTCAAGGGACAAGATATAGCAAATCTTGATAAACAACAGTGACGATGCTTTTCCTGTCGTGTATATATTCCTGTCGTGTCCTGGTGTGTGTTTGTGTATCCTTGCAGGACTCCCAGATTGTGCTTGAAGGTATAGCCTGTGGGCTACAGTGTTGTCTGCTCTCTTCTTTTCTACCCTTAGTGGCAAATTTTGAAGTAGATAGGCAAGAGAGACTTAGTGAATTGTGGTTGTGCTGACTATGAACCAAAATGAAAAAAGAGTGCTTTTATCTTTAGTAGGTAGTCTCACCAGGTTCCATATCTCATTTTGTCCCTTACTCATATCTGACCAAAATCAGTTTCTTTGGGCCTTGGGTCATGCCTAATAGGACTGGGATCTCTTATGTAAAGTTGGTCCCCATAAAGATAGCCTGAGATCCAAGAGAGGGCTGTGCCTTCGTAGAGCTTATAGGCTAACCAGAATTTCTGCATATATTAGGGTCTTGCATCAGTACCTGGGGCAAGTGACAGCAAGATAAGTGACTTAGTATCTGTCTTCTCAGGAGGATTGTTGTCTAAAACAGCAGGGTAGTTAAGGATCTAGAACACTTGTCATGGTAGTAGGAAGAACCTATTGAGTATGGGGCCTCAGCCAATCCTAGCTTCCCCCCTGTACAGCACATTTCCAACAGTTAATACCTCACTATGTAGACTGTCAGCAGGGGTAGCAGGAAAATACTCTTATTGCTAGCAGGGAAATACTATTAAGTCAGGGCCTCACAGTTATTTTCCAATCCCATCATCATTGATAATTTCTTTTGATAAGCATAAGAGTCTCAACCAACCCATTTATCACATCACAGGCCATGATTATCTCCCATTCTGTAGGTTGTCTCTTGACAATTTTGATCAATTCCTTGGCTGTGCAGAAGCCTTTTAGTTTAATGGCATCACTCTTTGATTTTTGACTTTAGTACTTTCACTTTAGGAGTCTTGTTGAGAAAGTGTTTGCCTATTCCCAAATGCTGGAGTGTTGGTCCTAATTTTTCTTCTAGTAGTTGTATGGTAACTGGTTTAATACCTAGTTCCTTGATCCATTTTGATTTGATTTTTGTGCTGGGTGAGAGATAAGAGTCTAATTTCACCTTCCTGCAAATGCTTGTCCAGTTTGTCCAGCACCATTTGTTGAATAGGCTGTCATTTCTCCATGTTATATTTTAACCCCCTTTGTCAAAGATCAGATGTTTAAAGATTTGTGGGTTTGTCTTACTTTTCTATTCTATTCCATCGGTCTTCATTCCTGTTTTGATACCAATACCATTCTGTTTTTGTTACTACAGATCTATAGTGTAGATTTAGATCTGGTATTGTGAATCCACCTGTTTCATCTTTCTTGCTTAGTAATGTTTGGCTATTTTGAGTTTCTTGTTGATCCAAATGAATTTGAGAATTGCTTTTTCTGTATCTGTAAAGAATGATGGGGGTTGGAGCAGTGCCTTGGTGTTTACAGTGCTTGCCTGGCATACGCAAGTATGCGAGTTCAAACCCCAGCACCACATATACGGTGAAGTCTCGGACCAATGAAAGCCACATGAAAAACTAAATAAAAAATTGTTTCTCTCTCTCACTGTCCCTCTCTCTTAAAAAAAAAAAACAAAACAAAACCACTGTATTTAAAAAGAAAAAAAAAAGGAATGAAATTGGCATCTTGTTTGTTTTTGTTTTTGTTTTTCATGTGGCTTTCATTGCTCCGACACCTCTTTCTGTATGTTGTGCTGGGTTTTGAACCCATGCCCTTGCGCATGCCAGGCAAGTGCTGTAACTGCTGAGCCACCACTACAGTCCCTTTGATGATGCTTTTAACACAGAAATGACTTCAGCTATCTCAAGCCCCACAGTAATGTTTAGGAAGACCATACTCTAAGGAATCACACACTTGACTTCCTAAAACTAAGGGTAATTTTACCTGGGTAGGCCTCAAGCAGAGTGAGACAAAAAAGGAGACTTAGCTGTGAAGGATCCCTTCCCTGCATACATTCATGAGTATCTGGTATATAGAGAAATATATTAGACCACAGGAGACCTTGGGCCCACATTGACAGGACTTTTTTTTTTTTTTTTTTTTTTTTTTACAGGGCTGGGGATTAAACCCAGTGGCATTATACCACTGAGCTATGTCCCCAACCTTTTTTTTTTTTTTTTAATTTTTTATTTTCAGACAGGGTCTCTCTGAATTGTCCAAACTTGATAATCCTCCTGCCTCAGCCTCCCAAGTCGCTGTAATTACAGGTGTGTGCCTGGCTTCAACAGGACTTTTGATATGTTCATTTGATACGTCACCCAGGCTTACCTAAGCTACAGGATTAATGGACAAAGGTTAAAGAGTAAAGAGGATCATGCTTTTCCCAGGACCTACTTAATTTTAATACTGCTTTAATTTGCCAGTTGGTATGTATGTGCTGAGAATAAATTTGTGGGTTAATCAGAAAACTCAATACCTAGTTATTTCAGATTTTATTTCTCTGAAGTCATCTACATATAGCAAATTGATTATTACACATGAAAGAAATTTGACTACTGTAACACCTTGTGCACAATAAGGTGGTATCGTTTTATCATGGCACCAGGAATAGCAGTTCTTTAATACTTTACTTCCCCACCCTACTGTGATCATCCACATCTCCCCATCCCCAGAGAGGGGACATTTTACTATTAGTGTGTCTTTTTTTTTTTTTTAAAGAGAGAGGGAGAGTGAGAGAGACAGAGAGAAACAACTTTATTTAGTTTTTCACATGGCTTTAGTTGCTCCAACACTTGGTTGTGTACGTGGTGCTGGAGTTTGAACCTGGGTCCTCGTGCTTGCCAGGCAAGCACCGAAACAGCTGAATCACCGCTCCAGCCCTATTAGTGTGTCTTTTATTTTGTGATGACCTCACTAAGTTGCTGAGGCTGGTCTTGAACTTGTAATCCTCCTGCCTTAACCTCTTGGTTGCTGGGATTATGGGCATGTACCATCTACTATGTCTCTTATCATTTATGCCATAAGCACTTCCACATCCATGTGGGGTGTCATTAACTGGAACCATTTCTGAAATATAGTAAAGAAAGGATTAAAAGATTGTTTCCAAAGAATAAACTTTTAGCAAATCAGAAGGCTTTTTTTATTCCACTTTCCTGATTTGACTCTTATTTGGGGTAGAAGGTTGTTGGGTATTTGTGGAATGTTAGGGAATGAGTGTATGCTTTACTGTGGCTTTTTTATAGATTTATCTTGTAGGTTGAGTTTCTGACTGGGATTACCATTAAGAAGTACCTTTTGGCTGGGCACAGTAGAGCGCACTTGTAATCAATTCCCTGCTATTTGGGAGACTGAGACAGGAACGTTGCTAGTTCAAGGCCAGCCTCCACAATTTAGTAAGACTCTCTCAAAATAACAAAAATTTTTAAAGAACTGGGGATGTAGCTCAGTATAAAGCACCACCACTGGGTTCAATCTTCGGTACTGCAAATTAATTAACTAATTAGTTATTTAATTTAAAAAAGAAGAAAAGAAGTACCTCTTTCCAGGGACAGTGGTACATGCTTATCACCCTGCTACTTGGGAGACTGAAGTTTGAGGCCAGGTTGGGCAACTTAGAAACAATCCTGTCTCTAAATAAATAAAACAGACTGGGGATATAATTCAGTGGTATTGGGTTCAGTCCCCAATTAGGGGAGTGGGAAACGGAGAAAAAAGAAATATCTCTTAACACAGATCCTTGTGTCTTGTCATTATACACATCTATAACACCTACTGCTGATGATATATCACAGCTATGTGATGATCAGATTATGTCTTCTCCATCATGCCATAAATTCCAGTGGTAAAGCTTATGGGTAGGGGCTCCACAATTCTGTTCTCCAGAATTTCCTCAGCATTTATCAGTGTCTTAACTCATGGTAGGCAATAAAGAAATACTTAGTATATGATTGAAACTACCAGAGCTCCATGTGACTTTGTGAGTATTGAATGAGTCCCCAGCAGTATTTTTAAGTACATAGTGATTTATCATAGAGTTTTACTTAAGCCCTAGTGACCTAGTATCTCTATTTGCATGCAGTCTTGCCCCTTGACTAGATCTGATAATGCAGCATGCAACTGGTAGCCTCTCTGAGGCCTCCACTGCATTGGGCTACAGTGTCTCCAGTCCTGAGCAGAAGGTGACATCCTCTCCTTTGTTCTCTTCAGGTTGTGGCCCTGGCCTATTAGCAGATGCCAAGATGCGGGTATTTGAACGCTCAGTGTATTTTGGTGATTCCTGCCAAGATGTTCTTAGCATGCTTGGCTCTCCACACAAGGTCTTTTATAAGTCAGAAGATAAGGTAAGGAAGATGTGTCTATAGAATGAATAGTCACTTTCTCTCTGTATCTCTCATTCTAATCATTAGTAGTTTGATATTGAGCAAATATAAACTCTGCTATTTTCCTATAGAACCTGTTCTACCTAAAGTTGATGGTGAAGTAAAATAAAAGGGTTTTCTGTTTGTTTGTTTTATTTTTGAATCCCTGTTTTGGTCAAATGACCCTGCCTCTGTCACTATCTATAATGCCTACCTTTCTTTGGCTTAGTCTATGTCAATCACATCTGGCTACTTTTCTCCTGGACTCACCAACAGCTGAGATTTCCCACACTCTTGTTTGTCCAACAGCTTATTGTTATATAGTGAACACAATTTTTTTACTTTCTTTAACCTAGAACTGCATTAAGGAGTTGGATTTTAATTTATTGTTATTTTTTTCCCTGTAGATGAAAATTCATTCTCCTTCCCCTCATAAGCAAGTTCCATCCAAGTGCAATGACTACTTTTTTAACTACTTCACTCTTGGAGTGGTAAGTTGTGATGCTTAGGAAAGTATTACATTTCTTTTGGGATGGGCAGTACACCTTTCCACACCTGCATGTGCACATGCATCCGTAACTATGCGTCACGTTAGAGAACCTAGCCCTAGCCAATTTTGCCCAGTGTTACTTTGAATAAGCTCTAGTACCCAAAGTAGACCTTTCCTGTCACCAAAAATGCCAAGAAACACCTGGTTCCCTGGTATGTCTAGACTTCTTTTTTGAAGGAAAAATGTTTCACAAATGGAGGCTGTGGCAGTGATTCAGTTTAAACTGTTTTTAGAGCTACCCTTTTGTAGAACATAGAACCCTCTTCTAGAGTCACAAAACAGAGAGACTGAAAAGGCTGAGACAATGGGATTATGCTTTTTATTTTTTAAGCGACCACCCTAGAGTCATTGCTGCAGCCCTCTGTTCTGAACCTCAGACACTGGATGGAGCTGGCGGGTGGATACATGTATGAGAAATGTATAAGCAGTGCTTCAGCAGAAAACATCTAAGGGCAGGACTGGCCTGGACCTTGGGTCTTCTAAGTTAGCTTTGAGCCTTCCATGGTGTGAGGTCCTGAGACAGCAAAGGATGGATTCCTAAGATGGAGAAAGAAGAAATGGGTCTGCTTATATGGGAAAAACCAAACAATGAGCCAAGGGTTCATTGGGGGAAGAAGGGGTCTACTGTGAACCATAAATTCCTGAGAGTAGGAGGCAATGGTGCTGTTGCAGTTTTACCTGAGTTTAAAGGCCAGTGTCAATAGCTGGCAGGAAAGATTCCAAGAAGGGGCAGCTGTAGTAGGACTTTGTTGGCTACTGATACAAGTAGAATCAGAAATAACCTTGTAGTCCCAGATCTGAACAGCTGACAAAATCTGGAAGGGTAAAAGGGATAAGAGGAAATGTTCAATGGGTGGCATCAAATCCAGGTCCAACTCCTGATGAGTTGGACTTGAGTTCTAGGGATTGCCATAGAGGGCATAGTAGAAATCAGGAGGATCTGGCAGGTCATAGCTTTCATACCCAGGTGCCTTGAGCCTCTCCACTGTTATATGGTTCCTGAATCTTCTTGGTAGACTTTGAGTCAAAATCTGCACTCAGATTTTTTGTGTTAGTACTGTTGGTAGAAAAGGTGTCTCTTACATGTTTTACTCCCTAGGCAGAATAGTTATAGCCCCTGCACCTGCGGGACCTACAGTTGGTTGTCTTCCTGCCCTCCACTGAAAATCCCTGGTTAAGGCTGCTTGGCCTTAGCTGTCCCCTTGACTGTTGTTTGGGAGAAAGCTGCTGCCCATGAGCATCCCTGTGGTGGACTGTAAGTTTCCAAGTTGGACATGCCTTTGGAAAGGCTCCTGCACTGTCTCAATGATAGAAATAATAGAAAACCCTTGTTTTCTATCCCAGGACATCCTCTTTGATGCAAATACACACAAAGTGAAGAAATTTGTCCTACATACCAATTACCCTGGACATTATAATTTTAACATGTGAGTATACCTGTAAATGCCCCTCTGATAATTGAGCTTTGGGCTGGATAGGGAGAAACAGGAAAAAGAAGTTGTGACTTTGTTCACTAATTTCTCTCTCCCTGGATTTTTTTTTTTTTTTTTTTTTTTTTTTTTTTGTACCAAGGATTGGATCCAGGGAGACACTTAACCAGAGTCAGAGTCACATCCCCTCCTGCCTTTTTTATTTTGAGACAAGGTCTCACTAAGTTGCTTAGGTCATTGCTAAATTGCTGAGGCTGGCTTTGAACTTAGGATTCTCCTTCCTCAGCTTCCCAAGCCCCTGGGATTACAGCTGTGCACCACTATACCCCACTCACTCTTTCTTTTTATTTCTTTCCTTCCTTCTTATTTATTTATTTAGGCAGTGCTGGGGCTCAAATCTAGGGCAAGTGCTGTACCACTGAAATACAGCCCCAGCCCTTTGCCTGAATTCCTACAGTTTCACAGGAAGTGAACATTTATTAAGTGCCTGTGTCCCTCCCACAGCGTCTAATTATTTTATATTCTCTCTACTTGTACGTGTTTTACAAATATAGAGAATTAGGATAAGTCTTGATACCTTATCCAAGGCTTTTTAGACATCAAGACCATGCCCTGTCCTGTTTGACTTCAGTACCTGATCTGGCTTCTTGTGAATGCTGTGTCAGTGATACAGAGCCAGGGCTTTGGGGAGGTGTGTTTGATTCTGGTTTTTCTGGGGTACAGTATTGGGATGCAGGAATGGTCAGGCTTCCCAGGATATCCAGCCTTTACCCTCATCTACTTTCTCTCTAGTTACCACCGCTGTGAGTTCAAGATCCCACTAGCCATAAAGAAAGGTGAGTGGGGAGTGCCCTCAGGGTAAGGAAGGGGTTTTAGAGTCACTTTTCCACTCTGAGAAGGGGGAAAGATCCAAACAGAGAGAGTGGTAGTTGTTAGATTAGTGAATCTTTGCCTGCCTGCTTCTGCTGGTAGTCTCAGCTCCTCTAAGGTGGACCCCTTGTTCTGGAAGCTGCATTATTCTTGATCTTGAATCTCCTAGAGGCCCTCAAGCCTTTTTCCTCTGACTCTGGGATTGCTGGCCTCTGGAGGGAAAAGTTTCCTATCTACAGATGATTATCCAGTACCTCTAACCCATCCTTGATGCCTGTCCTATGCTGCCAGTTGGCATAGCTTTCTGACTGTCCTCTCTTCATCTCTCCGACTGTCCTCTCTTCATCTCTCCATTCTCTTCCTTCCTGAAGCTCCAAAAAGTTTGTCTGTGCTCTCAGTGTACTCCTGCCTCTGGGCAAAAGGTAGCTAGCTAGGTCTAGATTCTCCCTAGGCCTGGGGCCACAGGTACATTGGGCCAGTTACTAGCCTGCCTTTTTATGTTCTTTCCTCAGAAAATGCAGATGGTCAGACAGAGACATGCACGACCTACAGCAAGGTGAGTTCCTATTTTCCTACCTGACAACTTGAGAATGACTTGGGCATGAGCCTGCCAGCATTTTGAAGTCATGTCTTCTAGCCCAGGAATTAGACACAGGCATATTTAGGTTCTTGCTAATCCCTACTGCCCCCCATCCCTCTTGCAGTGGGATAACATCCAGGAGCTCCTAGGCCACCCTGTGGAGAAGCCCGTTGTCCTGCACAGGTGAGTATGCATTTGCTGTCTCTGATACTTCATCTGCTCCTTGAAGCCCAGAAGGCTCAAGGAAGCCTGTCAGTGGATATTACTTAGAAATTCCAGAAGTTTCTGATGTTGCCAAAACATACTTCCTATCCCACCCTGCATATTTGGACTGGGCTAGCTGTTCTTCATCTTTACCTGTAACAAAGATTTCCTCTGTTATAGCTCCCCTCCCACTACCATACTTTTAAATATGGAGGTCCTTTCATCCCCAGTTATTCAAAAAATAAAGTAGTCTTGACTGGCTGTCCCAGGCTCTTTTTTGTTATTAAAGCTGCTACCTGCTGTAGCACAAAGCTCCATTCCTGGCTGTTGTGCTGCCTAGGGCTCCTTCTCGGGCTAAAAGCTTCACTTGAAAGTACCCTCCTGACTTTTTACCGTGCTGTCCAGTTCCACAGTAATTTTTTGTGCCCTCTGCCTGTCTAGAATTCTGGAATTCTGAGATGAGTCAGGCCATTCCTACCCCTAGGACCTTGAGGGCCTGTATGGGAGACAGACGGGTACTCAAAGCCATAAGAGACCACTGGCCCACATCCCAAAAAGGACTGAATTCCTTGCTGGCCTTGTCCTCTGTCTGCCCTGCCTAATTCTGCTTTCTCTGGCCTCAGATCCTCCTCCCCAAACAACACTAACCCATTTGGCTCCACGTTCTGCTTTGGTCTTCAGCGGATGATCTTTGAGGTAAGTCCTGGAGTCTCTAGAAATAGGCTGCTGAGGTACTGATGGTTATGGCAAGGACAGGCAAGTGATTGAGGAGAATTGGGGAGGGCTTAAGTGCCATGCTGCGTAGATAAATCCTTCCTCAGCAACCCTGTGTACCTGGCCTGCCCACACTTAACAGAGAGGGTTCAGAAATGATGTTCGGTAGGCTGGGGAGAGGTAGCTCCATGGTACTTTCCTAGCATGCACAGCATCCCCAGGACTGGAAACAAAAGCAGGGGATATGTTGAGGAAACTTGGAATCATAGAGGCTAAAGGAGTATTTCCAATAAAATGAGAGGGATTACAGGGATCTCATATTTGCACTGAAACCAGATACAACAGGTAAAGGGAGCATGGGGGAACTCTCGAGTGAATGTACTGTGGGCAAGTGGCTCTGGAGGCCCCACTGTCTTGGGAAAAGATTGGACAGCCTTTATCTTGTCTACATGCCACACCTTTAGCAGTTCCAGAAGGACTAGACAAGTAGGTGTGGTAAAAGTCTGGTATCCCACGAGGAACAGGCGGATCCTCAGGCAGACTGTTTACTCCCTAATGTGAACTGAGAGAGGTCAAGGGGTCAAGAAGCCCAGGCCTTATGTGCCAAACCTCCAGCCAGTCCCTTCCACCTCACAGGATCTCCCTGCATCCCTTTTACCCCAGTCCCTTGATCCTCTGTCCTCTTCTCATACTAGGTCATGCAGAACAACCACATTGCCTCAGTGACCCTGTATGGTCCCCACCGGCCTGGTGCCCACCTGAGAACAGCAGAGCTCCCCTAGAGACATTACCACTCTTGCCCCTCTGCCCATGGAACTGTGTTTCACATCCTGCTCAGTGGGTCTCAGTGCCACCCTGTGGGTTTTCTGGGACACCTTGCCAGTGTTTGAAGGGCTGTTGGAATGATCGGAGGTGAGACTCAGGCTGGGTGCTTTGCCATGAGACAAAGGGCCCAGATAATTCTTCTGTCCGTCCAAAGCCTGCTACCAGCAGGAAACACAGACTGCAAAAAGAGAAGCACAAACTTTGAGCCTTGAAGTCTGGACCCCAGAACTCTGCTAACACGTAAGAAAGCAGGACACATCAGCGCCAGTCCCACACGCATTGGGAAAACTTGGAATTCTTTCTGTGGCTGAGGATAGGCACCCAAGATAAGGACAAAGTTCTGCTTTTGACCCCACATTGCCATGGGACCCTTAAGGCAAGCGAGGAGGTGTGTCCGTAGTACTTGGTTGCAACATTTGCACTACATCCACTTTAGTTACTTGATGAGCTGGCTGTGGCCAAGGTGGCCCACCTGCCTTTGCTGGTCCCTTTCTTGCACCTATTCCCCATCAGACCTAGGAAACACACCCAACTGGTTGAAACACAGCTTTCTACCATCCAGGTATGTGTCCAGGCCTGGTTCCCACCACTCTTGGAGCCAGCTTTCAAGGTTGCCTGTGCCCCTGCTCTGCCCAGCCTGGCTGGTAGGGCTGCATGTTTCCATCCTGTTTGCCTCTTTTATTTAATGCCAAAGTTTTAGCCAAAGACATCTTCCTTCTTTTGTTGTGTTTTAGCATTCTGTTCTGCACTGTGGACCAGCTCCCTGCCCAAAACCTAGGCATTGTCCCCTGGCCAGGCCATTCATGACTCAAGGCCTTTCAGGGGCTCAAGGAAGGTTGGGCTACTTGGTCTCTTCATGGGTCTGGCTAATGGAAAGTAGCATATATGTGCTTTAAAAATATTAATCGTTTTGGAAAGAATTAAGAAGAGAAATGTATAATTTTATCCCATTTTTAATATTTTGGTCTAGCAACTTGTGATACATAGATGACAATTTTGTGAGTTTTTCAAATGTGTGTACAGATTTTTTGTAAATATGACTTTTGTAATTAACTCATGTACAGCCTCATCCTGTATAGCTCATGATGAATGTGCAGGGGATCTACCCCAGGTGCCTGTATGGTTCATAGGCCTATAGCGAGGCTTATGTGGCGTTCCCATGACTTTGACTTTGTGACTGACTAGTGTCTTCCCATTTGGACTGTGGTCTGGACAGAGACTGTGCACATTGCACTGTCAGGGGTAGCCAGGACTGTTCTCATTCTCTTGGAATGGGCAAACCTTCCTCATCCCCTGCCCACATCCCCTCTCCAATAAAACACCTGTGCCCTCA
>PVKS010011390.1:0-56847 GCA_004027875.1 Aplodontia rufa | reverse complement strand
CCATACCATAACTCTCATATCTTGCACTTTATTAGAACTACCACATGAAAATAAGCAACATAATCATAGCAAATATTCACTTTAAAAGGAAATAGCTACTTTTGATGAACAAACTCTATAAAACATTAAGAATAGCTCATTTAGAAAAAGGTACCACAATCCCATTATTCTGGAAATGATTTGAGTTTGTCATTAAACATCATGGAGAGATGGAATGAAGTGAGTAGGTCTGTGGGAGTAGGATTTTCAGCACATTCTGAGGTCTATGAGGTTAGCTAGCCATGTTTTGGGAAGATGGAAGCACATGTGCTCAATGGGTTTTAATACACATCAAACCAGGTTGCTTGACCCCTTCATTCAAGTCTGGAACAGATGAGCCAAATTAGTTTAATTAAAGAGATGAGGCTTTCTTCATGGTGTGGATGCTTGACAGTAAAATGATATCCATAGATTTAAATTATTGAAAAAAACTGTTAGTTGGGATTTTTGTGTTTTGTTTTGTTTGCTGTCTCTCTGCAGTCATGTGTGGGGTTGTACAACGGAGACGACTGCTAACAGAAAGAGGCTCTCACTGCGTCCCTTCAGAGGCTGGGGTGGACGGTGATTACTCAACAAAAACACTGCCGCTTTGCCTTCCGCTGTACACAGGAGGCTGCGGAATTTGGCTAGCTGTTGAGAGCTGATATTTATAGGTTGCTTTAAAACAATCCATGTGACGCTCTCAAGAAGAGGAGGAACGGTCAGAGAACCAGGATAAGTCCAGTAGTCCCAGGATGGTGGAAGCAGAGATAATGGGTCAAAATTTGTGAATCGAGTTTGTTTGCCCTTTTCTTTTATGGAATCCAAAATGTCAGTGATCTTTTGCAGTTGGGAATTGTGTTCGCCAGTCTGTAAAAATACTCCCAGGACAGCTAGCCCATCTGGTTCATGAGCTGCCTCAACAAAGCTGGGGTATTTGTCTGAATTCCAGTGGACAACGTGAAGCTTAGAGCTCTTGTCTTTGCTGTTCTCACTTTCTGGAAAGTTCTCTCCAGATTTTCTCATGATATTCTTCTTGCCATTCAGTCCCAACTCATGTCTCTTGAAGAGGCCTTTCCTAACCTTAGTCCGTGACTTTCATTTCTTGAGATTTAGTTGTGTACTTGGTGCTGGGGTTTGAACCTGTGTATTTGCATTTGCCAGGAAAGCACTGTAACTGCTGAGCCACCATTCCATCCCTGTCCCAGAGTTTTTGATATGTTGTGTCTTCATTCTCATTCTCTTCCAAACTTTATTGGTTTCTGCTCACAAGTCTTCTTGGATCCATTTGTCATTTAATAGGATGCTATTCAATCTCCATGTATACATGTGTTTTCTCATAATTTTTGCTGTTAAGTGCTAGGGTCATGGCATCATGGTCTGATAGGATACATTGAATAATGTCTATTTTTCTATATTTGCTGATATTTCCTTTGTGAACTAGAATATGTTCTATTTTGGAGAAGGATCCATGTGCAACTGAGAAGAAGGTGTATTCAGCTGATTTGGGGTGAAATACTTTATAGATGTCTGTTAATTTCAGTTGATTTATGAAGTTGTTTAGGCTGGAGATCTCTTTATTTATACATTTATTTATTTATTGCTCTGATGATCTGTCTATTGGTTATAGAGAAGTGGTGAAGTCTCCCAGTATTATTATGTGCAGGTCTACAAGTGTTTTTTTTGTTTTTTTGTTTTTGTTTTTTGTCATGGAGTAATTTATTCATATACTTGGGAGCATTGTTTTTTGCAGAGTATATATTTACTATGTTCCCTTTACTAGTATGTAGGGGCATTAGTTATCTCTTATGATTAGTTTATGTTTAAACTCTACCTTTTTGGATATGAGCATTGCAACACCAGCTTGCTTTCCTGGGTCATACATATGGTAGATTTTTTCCATCCTTTCACATACAATGTGTATATATCATTGGCTGAAAGGTGGGTCTCTTGTAAGCAGTATATTGTTGGATTTTGTTTTTTTGATCCAATTTGCTCTTCTGTGTCTTTTGATTGGTGGGTGCATTGAGACCATTCACATTCAATGTTAGAGTAGTTGTGTGGTTGTGGTTCATAGTCATTGTGTTTTATTAATATGTTCTGTGCTGTCTTGGTTATCTATTGATAGTGTGTACCTTTATTGAATTTCCTCTGTTTGTGGGTTTTGATGAATGTTTGCTTGTTATTCTATCTGGAGTTTATCTTTGAGGATACTTTTTTTTTTTTTGAGAGAGAAGGAGAGAGTGTGAGTGAGAAAGAGAGAGAGAGAGAGAGAAAGAGAATCAATTTTTATTGAGTTTTTCACATGGCTTTCATTGCTCCAACACTTAGTTGTGTAGGTGGGTGCTGGGGTTTGAACCCATGTACTTGTGCATGCCAGGCAAGTGCCGTAACTTCCAAGCCACTGCTCCAGCCCCCTGAGGACACTTTTAAATGCTGGTTTTCTGTTCATGAATGCTGCAAGTTTCTTGTATCATGAAAAGTTCTTATTTCCCCATCAAATTTGAAGCTGGATTTTGCTTAGTATAGGATTCTTGGCTGCATGTTGTGGTCATTCAGACATTGAAAGATCTCCCTCCAGGATCTTCTTGCTTCCAGAGTCTGAACTGAAAAGTCAGAGGAGATCCTTATTGGTTTGCCTCTGAATGTGATTTGGCATTTCTCTCTTGCAGCTTTTAATATTCTTTCCTTGATTTCTCTATTGTGCATTTTGAATATGAAGTGTCTCAGTGAGCTTCTCATTTGGTTAGGCCTATTGGGTGTCCTATAGGCTTCCTGGATGAGCATATCTGACTCGATCTTTATAGGGGAAAAATGTTCTTTAACTATTTCCTTGAGAATGTTCCTTATACCATTCAATGGAGTTTTAATTTCTTCCTGTATCCCAATTATTCTTATATTGTTTCTTCTAATTTCATCCCAGACATTTTGAAACTTATGTTCATGTTCTGTACTTTTTCTTTTTGTCATCCATGCACTCAAGGTTCCTCAGCCTGTCCTCATTTTCAGAAGTTCTTCAAGTGCTGAAGTTCTGTTTTCTATCGAAGTTAGTTTATTATTATATTCTTATATGGTTCCTCTGATGTCATTGACTGCAGATTTTAGCTTTGTTACTTCCTTTTTCAGTATTTCTATTTCTTTCATAATAGAATTTTTCATCTCTTTAGTTTTCTCACTTAGTCCCTTCATTAAATCTTCCTTTAGTTTATTGTTCCTTTTAGTTATCAGATCATTGGTAATTTGTTCTAGATTTTCATCCCACTCCCTGACTGTGGGCTCCTTGCTAGGGAAATTGTGAGTTTGAGGTGAACCTCTTCTAGTTTGATTCTTCATCTTTGAAATCTTCTTCCAGATCTTTGAATTGGGGTTTTCCTGTGTGGAAGCAAGACAAGTCTCTGGGTTCTTCTTCCTTACAGATCAAGGGTTTAGTCAGACACCAGCTCTCTGTTGACTTCCACCTTCTTCTAGAAAGCTGTTTCTTCCTGAAGTCTTTTTTTGTTGCAACTTTTGCATTTAGGTTCCAGGACTTGGACTTGGCACCTGGTAGGGTTGCTGGGCAGCCCACTGTGTTGTTGAAGCTAAGCAGTGGTATGTCACTGAGTTCTAGGGTCCCAGAGGTGAGTGGAGGTCCAGAATGGACTGATCTATATGTTACACTGGGACCTAGGATCCTTGGTGGTGGGATGTACCCAATATGTCTGGATCAGTCAGGTGTGCATGATGGTTGGGTGGTGTCTGTATTTAGGGTCCTCGAGAGTGTCTAGTGTGCCTGATGGGGTGGGGCTGGTGTCCTGGACATACAAGGTGGGGTCTGTGTGTGAGCTTCTTCTCGCTCCTTAAGTTGAAATAAATTCTTGGCCTGAGATCTCTATCTGGTTGTTCCTCTTTGGGTCTTTGCTGTTGGACTGGGAGTTTTGTCTTGTCTCTTGCTTGGGTTGGAGTATTGTCAGGAAAGTTGAGTTCAGAAGGCAAATTTCTAACCTTTGAACTGTTAGTGTCCCTTAAGATTTCCAGCTCCTCATGAGCTAAAGGGAGATCATCAATATGAGCAACCAATACATACAATAAAAGGTACTAAATTGGTTATTTAGTACTGACTATATCTATTACATTGTTAAATTCCACCTATGAAACAAATGGTTTTGTTAGCCATTACTTTTGGTGACAATAGTATTCAAGCATCACCTATGTCAGGCTTCAAAGCATGTAATAGTTGAGTTTGGCGTTCACAGCAGTAATGATTACACAGTATTAATGATGGGGGGGTTGAATGATATGAAGTAATTAGAAGTTTGAGAGAGAAGGGAATGTAAGAGGAGGTTAGAGAGGAGATTGTAATATCCAAGTGTGAACAGAGAAAAAGTAGAGGAGGTGAAGGGTTTGCTGGTGGGGGGGGGAGGGGGGACTGGAGGGAGAAGAGACAGAGGTACCAAAGAAGAGGAATGGTGAAAGAGATATTAATAGAATTTGGGAGATACTATAAGAAAGGGTAGAAGCAAATACAGGAAAACTTTGCAACTGGGGCACAATATACTTCAAATACTAAATGTACAGATCAAAATCCCAACCCTCATCAGGCAGGACAAAGATAAAAATTTACATTGAAGAAAATGCTCGAGAATGAAGGGAGTACAGAGAGAAGAAGGAAAAGGGAAAAAGAGAAAAGAGAAAAAAAAAACAGGAAAAATAGGAAAAGAAAAATAAACCTGAAAAAAAAAAACCAATAAAGATAAGACAAACCAAACAACCTCTCTGCTCCCACCCCCACAAAAACTAGTATGTTCATATGTCCATGAATCAGTCAACTTCTGTAGATGGCACACAAATACACATCAAAAACAGGAAAAAATTTTTCATAATGAAAAATTGGAACTATGTTCATTGAGGTTGTCTCTGTATACATTAGGAACAGATGTTCATTGTCTACATGAGTTTTGTTAGAAGAGTCTCTCAGTCTGGAATTATGTGATCTCAAGTAGAGGACTGGGTGTCTACTCAGTCTCCTGGGCTTTCTGGGTGGAGACTTCCCTGAAGAGATCAAATTAATGAGTTCCCCTAGGGCTGGCCTTTGTCAGCCTCCCTGGGGATCTGAAACTCAGGAGACTTCCTGGATATTAGGGCAGGGAGCCAATCAATGCTCCCTCTGCTGGTTTCACTCACAGTTCCTTTAGGTTTTCTGGCTCAGACTGTGGTCTCTTTAGTGCTCCTGTCCCACCCTAGCTTATCCTGTTAGCCTTCCGGCTGAGGGTGGCAGTGGACAGGCTGAGCAAGGCTACCCTGCACTCCACTAACCTGAATCCCCCCTGAGCTAAGTGAAGACTGGGCCTATCCCATGGTTCCTCTTCCGGGGTTCAGCCTCTGAACTGTGGCTGGCTCCTGGCAGAACTGTGGAGTATAGCCTGCTCAGAACTGCAGATTCCCTCCCACCTGGATGCCTGTTGAAAAAGACTCCTGATTGCAGGAGGCTGAGAGACACTGTTCTCCCCTTAAGCAGTAGAGGTGCAGTTGGGATATCTCTAGTTGAGCCCAATGCACAGTTCCGTATCAAACTTGGCTTCTCTGTGGCAGATCAGATTGCATGTTATGGTTCAGCTCCTCTCCCACTCCCTTGCTGATTAGGAGCCATGGCTGCTGTGTCCTGGCTGTGATGGATACAATTCCTCTTTTCTACTTGCTGCACCCAAATAACTGATCCTCCAAAAATCTCCCCTAACTAGTGCTATGTTCTGGTGATGATTTCCCTCTAAATGCACCTCACAGCAATGGAGCTGTTTTGGAGTTTTTTCATACAGTCATTGACCCAAACAAGAAGCTATCTTCCTGCAGTCACCATCTTGGAATCCCTTTTTCTGTTCATTTTTCTGTTAGAATATTTATAATTCCTTTGTTGATTTACAGATTTTTTTTATTTTTCATATTAACTCTTGTCAATTATGTGTGTTATACATGTGTTCCCTCTGGTTAGTGACTTGTTCTGACACATTCTTTAAGGTATTTTCTGATGAACAGAAGTTTATCACAAATTATTTCAATGTGAGTTTATAAATATTAAATTTATGAGATCTTGTGAATATATGTGAGAATATTTGTACTATGTTTTAACATTTGTTTGACATTTGGAGAAAGGTAACATTTTAGAATTAAAAGTCTTTTATTTAAATTCTTAAAATTATCATCTGTCTTCTTGTATCTTTTTATTATGTTGACAGTATGGATGACAGTTTGATTCTTATTTTCTTGAAGATGTTTTGTCTCTTTTCTCTAAGGAAGGTTGAGATCATATTGGGATAAAGTATTCTCTAGATCAGTGATTGTCCAAGTCTTATCTTTGGACCAACAGTATCATCATCCTGTAGGATCTTTTAGAAATGGAAATTATATTTCTCAACCTTATATCCACTAAATAAAAACCCTGGGGGATGAATTTAGCACTCTGTTTTCACAAGACCTCTTAGATGTATCTGTTGCATACAAAAGTTTGAACACTGTTCTGGATCCTTGATACTCAAAATATGATCCATAATTCAGCATTGCTTTAGTTAGCTTTTGATGCCATGAGTTTAAGACCTGACAAGAACAATTTAGAGGAGGAAAAATTTATGTTGGCTCCTGATTTCAGAGATTCAGTCCGTGCTTGATGGACTTCATAGCTCCAGGCCCACAGTGAGTTAGAACATCATGGCAAAAGGGCATGACAGAGAAAAACAGCTCAGGTTACAGCAACCAGGAAACAGAGAGAGAGAGAGAGTTGTGATCACCAAGGACAAAACATATACCCCAAAGTCACACTCCCCATGACCCAGTTCCTCCAGCCACACCCTGCATCCACTGATTAGGTTATTCCTCTCATAATCTGATTATTTCACCTCTGAAAATTAATGCATTGTTTCACATATGCATTTTCTTTATTTGGGCGGGGGATTCATAATTAAACCATAACAAGCATCATCAGCTGATACATAAATGCATCAAATATTATGTAATGATTGTTGTATTATATATGATATTTGCAATTTCAAATGTGATATTTTCAATAAACTCAGTGAAACTTGACTTTCCCTCTTCTTTGATTTTATTAAGATTATTAGCAAAATTCTGGTTTGGCAAAGTCATCTAGAAAAGTTTATGGTAAAATTTAGTTGTGTTACTTTATTATCTAGTTAGTATAATACATTTTTTATTATTGACTTTCATTATCATTTTTTACTATTAGAGATATGACCTTTGCCACAGTACATAAAACTTTTATTTTTTTTTTCTCATTCTGGTTTTATTTTGTAGGCATTGTCAGAAACAGCTGAAATACAAAAGGAAAGACAATTGATAAATCTAGTTGGAAAAATTGAGTGTGAAGGACCTCAACGTCAGTTTAATAACTTTGTTGGAACCTTGTATTTACGGGGTAAAAGGTATCGTCTTTCTCTTCTCAAGTAATTTTTTTCTCTTCTGGAGCACAATATGTGCTCAATAACACTTTAAAGCATTATAATTGTTTATATTACCCCTGACTTTGAAATACCCTGATGCTCCTGTGAAAATGTTTAAAGGGTAAAAAGTGTATGGCATTTTTCTTAAATACCTATGAATGCTAGTTTCATGCTACTGTAATGAAATACCTGAGACAAGAAAAAGTTTATTATGGCTCACAGTTTTATAGTTTTCAGTCCAAGATAGGGTGATTCCATCACTTTGGACCTCTGGCAAGGTTGGCATATCTTGGAGGGAGTGCATGGCAGAGAAAACTGCTTACATTATGAGCCAGAAAACAGAAGAAAGTTAGAAAGAGCTCAGCGTTTCCCTATTGCTTTCCTCCTGTGACCTAAAAACTTTCCACCAGCTCCCACTTTCTAAAGGTTCCAGCACCTCCCAATAGCACCACCCTGGGGACCAAGACTGAAACAAAACGCTTATTCATACATAGTCAATAGCAACCAAAAAACGCTATGGATGGAGAAATCAAGCCCAAGTTCTCTTTGAATAAAAACACTTAGCATATCACATGGAGTAAATCAGTGAATTGTGGGAATAATAAGGTTTTGAAGAAGGACAAGCCAAAGGGTCTTGGTTTGCTGATGATGGAGGAGTTCTCCTTATTTTTTCTCTATTTCTGCATACTTTACAGACTTTTTAGAAACATCTTTCATATGGCAAGTCAATCTAGTGCTGGAGGCAGGGAGTTCAAGTAAATATGGCAGGCTGAACCTGCTTTATTTTCTCTGAATTACCCCATGCAATCCCTTCTATAGGTTATTAAATTGATACACAGGTATTTGTTTGCAAAGCCTTTCTCACAAAATTTGTAGGCACCCTAGGCTTAAAATATAATGCTTCTCTCTAAAATTTTTAATCATCATGATTTCAGAGTGGTAGTAAGTGGACACTAAACTAAATGTTTTTTCAAGCTCTTTTAGAAATAGGCACTTTTTATGAAGAAGCACCTGTTTTATTATTGTCATTTGCTTCCACAACTGAACTTGACAAATGAAAACATATGTAAGATGAAGGCTTGTTTTAGTTAAATTTTATGTCACTGTGACCAAATACCTGTGAAGAACAACATAGAGGAGGGAAAGTGTATTTGGGGCTCTCAGTTTCAAAGGTCTCAGTCCAAAGATGGCTGATTCCGTGCTTGGGGCCCAAAGAGGCAGCAGCACATCATGGGAGGAGGGCCTAGAGAAGGAAAGCTGCTGAGCTCATGGCAAGGTCAGGAACGAAAGATCGATTTGTCTGTCTATCTATCTATCTATCTGAGAGAGAGAGATGAGGTGGGGAGAGAAAGGGGCCCCAGGCAAGATTCACTTTGGTTCACACTCCCAGATACCCACCTCTTCCACCGATGCCCTACCTGCCCACACTTACCACCCAGTTCATTCAATTCAGGATAGACTGATTACGACAATAATTTCACTTCTGAATATTTCTGCATTAACAGGAACTTTTGGGAACACCTTACTTCCAAACCATAACAAAGCCTATACTTTTTATTTTTCACACTGTGAGAAGAGAAAACTTCTTAGTTATTTTATAAATGGGTCTTTTTAAATTTTTAGTCCTGTTTCACTTGGGCCTGACCAGATGTTGCTGAGAGGTACACAGCTGAAAAATACTCCATGGATCATCGGTATAGTCATTTACACTGGATTTGAAACCAAACTGATGCAGGTAAAATAATCTGCAATGACAAATTGTACTGATTCTAGATTTTTCCTTGTGATTTTGTGAAGTGAGGGTGGAGTTAAGTATATATCTTTTGAGTTCAGAAGGCTCATTTCTGTTTATTACTCTGAAATTTGAAGTCAGGTTCATATTCCACTTCTAGTTTTAGATATTTCTTCTGATTTAAAAAATTATTTCTTACCAGACATTTATTACCAAAAATGCAATTATCCTCTTTTTACAGTACAATTCTCTGTGTGTGTTTCGTTTCTTGGGTATATGTATGTATGCGCATGCATGTGTGTACATGAACAAATGTGCTCTTGTGCAGAATTCCGTCAAATCGCCTCTCAAGAGATCCAATGTTGAGAAAGTAACCAATGTGCAGATCCTCATCTTGCTGCTGATCCTCTTTGTGATGTCCACAGTGAGCTGTGTGGGAGCCATGATGTGGAATAAGAAGAACTGGGTGAAAATTTGGTATGTGGGGAAAAATGGTAAGTGCTTGAGCAGCAAAAAGCTGCTACTTTTGAAAATTATGCTTTTAAAAGTGACTTTAAAGACTTGTTTCCATGCTCTTGATTAAAAGGGAGGCACTTGTCCTAAAATCTTGGACAGCATATTTTTTTTATTGAAACTGATTGTGAATTAGTATAAGAAACATAATGTTCCCTTCTTAAAACTTTTAGAAGTTTTTTCTAATTGAGAAATAATTGCTATTATTTATGAAGTACAATATGATTTTTGACATATGTATACGTTATAGAATGACTTAATCAAGCTAATTATTCTGTCCTTAACTTCACATAGTTACTATTTTCTTGTAATGAAAACATTTTAAAACTACTCTTTGGGCACTTTTCGAATATACAATAGATTAATATTAAAAATGATCACCACACTGTACAATAGATCTCCAGAACTTATTCCTCCTAACAGAAACTTTGTACTCTTTAACCAACATACCATCATTATGTCACTCTCCCTATCCCCCAGACCCTGGAAACATCATTCTAATCTATAATTCAATAAATGAACTTTTTAGATTCAAAATATAGAGCGTGTAGTACCCTTCAGTTTCCTCCATTTTTTTTTACAAATGATAAGAATTTCTTTATTTTTAAGGCCAAATAGTGTTACTCACGTGGGTGAGTGCATGCATGTGCAAGCATGTGTGTGTCACATTTTCTTTATCTATTCATCTGTTGATGGACACATAGGTTGATGCTATACCTTGGCTGTTGTGACTAGTGCTACAGTAAACACAATAGAGCCTTTATCTCTTTGACACACTAACTTCCTTTCCTTTGACTATATACTCAGTAATGAAACTGTTAGATCACATAATAGTTCTAGTTTTAATATTTTGAGGAAACTCCATAGTATTTTGCAAAATGGCTGTGGTAATTTACATACTCACTAATGATGTAAAAGGGTTTCCTTCTCTCTACATCCTTGATAACACTTATTCATTTATAAAAATAATTCTATCAGGTGTAAGATGCAATCTCATTGTGGTTTTAATTTATCTTTCTCTGATGATTAGTGATGTTGAGCATTTTTACATATACCTGTTTGTTTGCCATTGTATGCCTTCTTTTGAGAAATGTCTATTTATGGCCTTTGCTCATTTTTTGATTGAGCTGCTTTCTTGCTATTACGCTTTTTGAGTTCTTTATATATTTTGATTATTTGTCAATTATGAGAAATACGATTTAAAATTGTTTAAAAGATTATTATGACAGTTACACATAATTGTGGCATTCCAATAGAAGGGAGAGAGATGGGGTGGGGTGGGGAGTCAGGAGAGAAGCAATTGAATGTAAGTCAGATGCACAAGGGTCCAAGTCTTTAGTTCTAACTGTTAGTAACCAAAAGAATTTTGACAAGGGCTTTACTTCCCTAACTTTGCTTTCCTCATTTGAAAATGGGAATAACACTTATTTCATTGGGTTAATACTGTTCTTGGTGTATGATATACATTGATGAGAAAATGAGGACAATGGGAGTTGAATAGAGGAAATCAGTGACTAAATTGATTGCTATAATTAAAAGCTTTTAAAGTGAACTGGTCCTTGGCATTAAAAGTTCAGTATTTTTTTCTGTTCATATATTTTTATATTTCAAAGTAAACCATCATACATCTTTCTGGCTTTTATAATCTATCTTTGAGGATCTTGAACTATTCTAACCTCCCTTGAGTAGAACTGCTTGGGGACATTTTAGGAATAAAGAAACTAAGACATAGACTCTAGATAGAATCAAAGCCTGATGGTTTCCCTCTTATGCAGAAAGGATTTCCAAATGTTCCTTGTCCAGTTTTGCTTTTCAAGGTTATGAATTATAGATTATTTTAAACAAGTAATCTGAATTTAAATTTGCTTATTCAATTTGCTCTAACCCAAGAGGGTTAATATTATTTATTAGTCAGCTTTCCATTACTGTAACAAAATGTCCAAGATAATTAACATATAAAGAGAAAACATTTATTTTGTCTCACTGTTTTAGAGGTTCCAATCCATGATCAGTTGGCTTATTGCTTATTGCTTTGAGCCTATGGAAGCCATCATGTCACTGCAGGGCAAAGCTGCTTACATCTAGAGCCAGGGAACAAAGAGGGGAAGGAAGTACCAGAGTCCCACAATCCCACTTGGAGGGATGTCCCCAGTGACCTAGGGGCCTCCCACCAGTATTTCAACCTTTAATGTTTCTACCATTTCCCAAAAGTTCTATTTTTAGGCCTTTAACAAATGGGCCCTTAGGGGAAGTTCTACATCCAAATAAGCATCATCTTATTTTGGACATAAAAACTTAACAAAAGTTACTGATATTTTGATTACTACAAAATTTGTCAAGTTTTGTATGCTATGTAAATAATCTTTTCCTTCCTTGTCTATAATGCTTGTTGAAAGAGGATATGAAGCTTTCTGTTTCTATTGCCTGGTTACTTTTGTGTCCATATAAAAAGTAGTTGTTGCTTTGGTGGCATCCTATTGCCTACATTGGATTGGTAAACTACTGCCTACTGGCATGTTCTAGAGAATAAAGCTTTATTGAAACACAATCCATGCTTACTTATTTTCATGTCATAATGGCAGAGTTTAGTAGCTGCAAAGGAGAGACTGTATGGCCAGCAGGCCTAAAATATTTACTCTGCAGCTGTTACTGAAAGTGTTTCCTTTCCATACCAGGGTCAAGTTAAACTTCCTCTAGCATGGCATACCAGGACCTTTATTACCTTATCCCTTGCCTGTGGTGTGATATTCCCCTATCCCTTCCATAGCACTTGATCTCTATTAATGAGGACTGCTTGATTTTTGTTCTCTTTCATGAACTTTACATCAACTAGCTGTTTATACCTCCAATGGGTCCAATGCTCCTTTGGGTATCAAATGCACCTCTGATCCCTCTTTGCCTGAACACCTAATACTGCTCAGTGAGGCCAACATGAGGCATTATCTTCTCCTGTGGCATTTCCTGACTTATCTCTCCCTGTTTTTTTACTTAAGAATCCTCTTTGTGTCTATTATAATAATAGAATTTATTCCCTTTCCATGATTTATGACTGTTGTTTATTTGCCTCCCCCCAGGCTATGGATTATGTGTGTGTTTTTAAATGTTTTTATTAGTGCATTACAGTTATACATAATAGTGGGGTTCATTTTGACATAATTATATATGTATAAAATATAACTTGCTCCATTTCAGACCCCAGTACTTCCTCTTTCCCTCTGTTCTTTCCTCCTCTGTTTCCCCTTCCTCTACTTTACTGGTCTTCCTTCTATTTATTCACTGCTTTTTAAAAATTGATGCTTTAGAGATATACATCATGATGGAATTCACTGTGTCATATTCATATGTACATAGCATAATTCAGTCAATTTTATTCCACAGTTCCTCCTTTTCCCAATTCCTCCTCCCTTCTTCTCAATCCCCTTCCTCTCTACTTCACTGATCTCCCTTCTATTTTCATGGAACTTCCCATTTTGTATCATTTATTTTGCTACAGCTTCTACATGTGGTTGTTGACTTTATGAGACTGGATTATTTCATTTAGCATGGTGTTCTCCAGTTCCATCCATTTAGCAGAAAAATGCCATAAATTCATTCTTCTATATAGATGAGTAAAGCTCCATTGTGTATACATGCCACATTTTCTTTATCCATTCATCTGTTGATGGGCACCTGTGCTGGTTCCATAATTTGGCTGCTGTGAATTACACTGCTATAAACATTAATGTGCCTGTATCACTATAGTGTGCTGATGGGATACCTGGCTCTTATGGTGGTTCCATTTCTAATCTTATGAGGAATTGAGGAGTCTCCGAATTTCTTTGCAGAATGGTTATACTAATTTTCAGTCCCACAAAAAATGTCTGAGTTACCTTTCCATAACATCCTCACCAGCAATTATCATTATTGGCATTTATAATGATTGGAGCGAGGTGAAATTTCAATGTAGTTTTTTTTTTTTGAGAGAGAGAGAGGGGGGAAAGGGAGAGAGTGAAAGAGTAAAGAATTTTATTTATTTTTTCATCTGACCTTTGTTTCTCTGACACATAGTTGTGTATGTGGTGCTGGGGTTTGAACCTGAGTTCTTGTGCATGCCAGGCAAGCACTGCAACCACTAAGCCACCGCTATAGCCCTCAAATGTAGTTTTGATTTGCATTTCCCTGATTGCTAAAGATATTGAACATTTTTTCATGCATTTGTTGATCATTTGAAATTTCTTCTTTCAGGAAATGTTTTTTTAGTTTTTTTTTGCCTATTATTGATTGGGACTTTTTTGTTTGTTTGTTTTAGTGTTAAGGTTTTGGAGTTCTTCTGAATATGAATTGCCTCTCAGAGGAGTAGCTGGCAAAGATATTCTCTCATTGTTTATGCTCTTTCTTCATGTTCTTAATGAGTTCCTTTGCTGTGAAGAATCTTTTTTAATTTGATGGCATCCTACTTACTGATTCTTGGATTTATTTCTGGAGTTTTAGGGGTCTGTTTTGGGAATTTAGTGCTTATACCTATATGTTGGAGTGTTGACCCTGTTTTATTCTAATTGCAAAGTTTCTGGTGTGATTCCTAGGTCTTTGATCCATTTTGATTTGGCTTTTGTGCAGGGTGAAAGATAAAGATCTATGGTTTCATTCTTTAACATATGGGCATCCAGTTTTCCTGGCAACATTTGTTTAAAAGGCCATCTTTTTTCCAGAATATATTTTTGGCATCTTTGTCAAGGATCAGATGAACTTGTCTATATGGGTTTGTCTCTGTGTCTCCTCTTCTATTCCATTGGTCTTCATGTCTATTTTGATGCCAATACCATGGTGATTTTGTCATTATAGCTCTGAAGTATAGTTTAAGATCAGGTATTGTGATGCTTTCAGCATTGCTTGTCTTGCTCAGTATTTCTTTGGCTATTTGTCTTTCATTTTTCTAAATGAATTTTAGAACTGTTTCTTCAAGTTCTTTAAAGAATGTGATTAATATTTTCATGGGGACTGCACTGAATCTGTATAATGAGACTGGATTGTGGTAGGATGGCCATTTTGAAAATATTAATTCTGCATATCCAAGAACATGGGAAGTCTTTCATCACTGAAGTTCTCACTCAGTTTCTTTCTTCAGTGTAGTTTTCACTGTAGATGTCTTTCACCTCCTTGGTTAGATTTATTCCCAAGTATTTTTTTGAGGCTCCACTGTTATTACCAGCTAGAATGTCCTCCTTGTTCCCTTCCTCTCAACTCTTGCATTTAGAAAACGTCCTTCCTCAAACTGTGCTCAGATCCTGTTTAGAGATGCGCCTCTGGGCTCTCCTCTTTATGCTGTTGTCACCATGGTCAATGCTCTGCTACCATGGAATTCCTCGCACCATTTTTACTGACCCAGCTTCCTTCCTCAGGCTGCATCCTAAACTCCTGAGGGCAGGGTGAACTTGAATCTCAGTGCTTCTCGTACTCCTCTTCTCATGGCTGCTAGTCATTTATTTTTTAGAAGTATTCATATTTGTGTTCATGGAGAAAATTCCACAATTCTAACAATGTGGTAGTGCAAATGAAGATGATTGAAGCCATTGTCTGAAGCGGTGACCTGGTTCCTCTGATTTCTTCCACAGATCGTAGCTACCACAGCTTTATGTTTGATGTTCTCGTGTTCATCATCTTGTACCACAACCTTGTTCCCATCAGTCTGCTGTTAACTCTGGAAACTGTGAAATTTATTCAGGCCCAGTTTATAAACTGGGTGAGTATTTAAATAAGAAATTTAAATAAAAATTCCCTCTTGAGCCATGTTTTTTGTTTGATTTCTAAGAACTGATGTAACTAATTGAGTCCCTGTGGTAGGGCTAGTTCAGCCAATGGGCAGGAATGCTTTCAAGAGGAGAAACAAGCACTAGTGTCAACATAGCTCGTAATGCCGAGTCCTCTTTGTTAATCTTGAGCACATCATTTTTTCATGCATTTTTTTCTAACTGATGAAAAAGTTTTAAGAGATAGGGCTTAACAGCAAGTATATAGAGATAGTTAACCCAATAAAATTCAAGATACTCAACAGAGATGGACAATCTAGGAGACTTACAGATCTTACAGCCAGAATGATAGATTCTTGGTAATCATTCCAGAATCACTTCAAATTAAGGAAAATTTTTAGGTTGTCAGTCATGTATTGACTGTCATTAATACTTAGTAAATTGGGACTAAACTAATCTTACTATTTGAACGGGGAGTGTAACTTTTAATTATTATCTTTAAGTATTTTTCTTTGAAATAAAATTATTGTTAAATGTTACGAATTAAAAATATGCTTCTAATGTATTATTGGATGATAATCATTTGATGGAGAACATTGTGTTTTTTGCTTCTCTTTTTGTTGTTCTTTTGGTGGTGCTGAGGATCAAACACAGGCTCTCAGCTTGCTAGACAAAGGTTCTATCACTAAGCTACACCCCCCAGCCAGAGAATAATGTTTTAACTGGGATGAAGTGAAATAAAGTATTCTTTCTTTTTTTTTTTTAAGAGATAAAGGGACAGAGAGAGAGAGAGAGAGAGAGAATTTTATTTAGTTTTTCGTCTGGTTTCTGTTGCTTTCACACTTAGTTGTATGTGGTGTTAGGGTTCAAACCTGGGTCCGCACACATACCAGTCAAGTGCTGTAACCACTGAGCAACTGCTCCAGCCTCTCAAATGTATTCTTATTTAATTTTTGTAGAGTGCTGATATCCAAGTTGTTGCTTCTATTTTTGATATAGTTTCTGAGGCACAGAGATGTTAATTAACTTACCCAAGTTCTCAGTTTAGGTGAGGCAGAATCAGGAATTTAAAAGCCACGTCTTTAGTTCCTATTCACTAGCACAAAGCCATTTTTTCCTGAATCGATTCTTGTGATGTTTAAGAGAAGTTAACATGGAGCTAGAGCAGTGTCTCAGTGGTTACAGCGCTTGCCTGGCATGCACAAGTATGCGAGTTCAAACCCCCGCACCAGGTACAAAATGAAGTCTTGGAGCAACCAAAGCCATGTGAGAAACTAAAATAAAATTGATTCTTTCTCTCTCTCATTATCCTTCTCTCTCTTTTTTTTTTCAAATAGAGAAAGACAGTGAGTGAGTGAGAGAGACAGAATCAATTTTTATTGAGTTTTTCACATGGCTTTCACTGCTCTGACACTTAGTTGTGTATGTGGGTGCTTGATTTGAACCCATGTACTTGTGCATGCTGGGCAAGCACTGTAACTACTGGGCTCCAGCATATCCCTCTCTCTTTAAAAAAGAAGGATATGCTCCAGCATATTCCTGTCTCTTAAAAAACAAAACAAAACAAAACAAAAAACCCCAAAACCCAAAGAAAAGTTAACATAATTAGATTAATCAATAATTAGGTCAATCAATCTAAGTGATCTATACTCTCCATTGTGGGTTCTTTCTAAATGTCAATCACGTGGAATTATCAGTGTCACTATAGCCTTCCAGAAGAGATTTTGAGCCTCATTCTGATTTTGGTTTCAGCTATATTTTCTCATTTCTTGCAGGATGAAGATATGCATTATGAACAAAATAATATTTATGCAATGGCCAGAACATCCAATCTCAATGAAGAACTTGGGCAGGTGAGAGACTTAGGGAATGAGCAATGTGATAGGAGTGTAAAAGAATACTCTTGGGAGACAATGTGAGCACAGGGTATAGTTCATATTGCCACCTGTGGAGTCAGTTGGAAATTTCTATGTGTATTTTATACAAAATATTGATAATTCTACATCTTGCTTAATAACACTGCATCAAATTTAAGAAGAACAGACCTAATACAGGTTATTATGTGTTTATATAAGAGCGAAGAGGTGGAGGGGAAAGTAGGGAAGGCTGCTGTTAGCTCTCAGGTATGCTAACAGCACTCAAGCTTTCAAAGTCAGAAACTTGCTGATAAGAGCCCTCACCTCATCTCCATCCCTCCCTGAGGCAGATGACCCTGAAGCTGCTATAAAATTTCAGAGATTGCTACAATTCTACACTTGCCAGACCCATACATCTGCTCTTTACTTGCTTAAATGTATATGTATACATTTTTAAAAACTCCTATTGTTGTAATTAAAAGAAGAAAGACTTCTAATTCTGATTTTTCTAAATACTGTTTTTTCTTAATATACTTTTACTAGATTGCAATTTCCCATATTTCAATTAATTGGGGATGTTGTTTCAAGGGTATGAATCCTAGCTTTACCTTTTATCAGAAGAGTAATTTGGGTTTCTCCTGGGACTTCCCTGGTTTTGATTTCTAATGTGTGAAATGGGTGAAAAGAGCATCTCTGCTGCTATAGTTCAATTAGATAATGTATATGTAAGGCACTCAGCACAGTGCCTAGAGTGTTGGAGAAGCTAGTCATTATAAACACTATTTGGCAAATATAAATTTTAATTTGCAATCACATTGTATGGTGTCATTTGAATAATGAATAACCAATAAATATCTATTTAAAAATCATTTTGGTTCCTGGAAATGCCTGTTCAGAGGACTATGACACTAGCCTTTTTACATTGAAGAACTAAAGAAGAAGGAGGCTCTCATAATTATCTCTAGAACTTTCTCTTATAAAAATCTGATTTTTGCTAATCTTTTAGAATGTGTTTGACACATTCTTTTGACATTTGGAAAAGTACCATTTTGTCAATCTCTCCTGCCTTGTAGAGTAATAAATAAATATAACCTTAATAAAAGATGGATTTAGGACTGAAGCCTTGAAAATAATTATACTGCATACATAGAAAAACATAATGAAAAAAGAAAAATCAATACAATGGAAACAGAAGGAAAATAGAGAATTTAATATTCAAGATATGCAAAAATTCTTACAACTCAACAGCATAAAGGCAAATAAACCTAATTCAAAAATGGGCAAAGAATTTGAATAGATATTTCTCCAAAGAAGATATACAAATGGCCAATAAATTCTTGAAAAGATATTCAGTGTCATTAATCTGGAGGGAAACCCATATCAAAACCACAATGATGTATCGTTTCATAACCGTTATTATGACTATTATTTTTTAAAATTAAAGTCTTACACTGATAAGGATGTGGAAATTTTGCAACCCTTGTGCCTGCTGTCAAAAAATTTAATGTGGTATAACTACCGTGGAAAACAGTTTGGGAGATCCTTAAATGTCAAGCATAGTATTACCAACAATTCCATTTTTGGGTATATACAGAAAAATTAGGAAGCAGGGGTTGAAAAAGACATTGTACACCAATGTTCATAAAATTGTTATTTGTAGTAGGAAAAAGGTGGAAACAATTCAAAGGACCATAAATAGATGAAGGGATAAAAAGAGTTATATGGGATATTATTCAGCCTTAGAAAAGAATGAAATTCTGACACATGATTGAGTGTGTGTATGTGTGTGTGTTTGTGTGTGTGGTGCTGGAAATGCAACCTAGGTCCTAGTGGTAGAACAATCTAGTTTTCTACCACTGAGATACATCCCGAGCCTGTCATGGATGAATCTTTAGAACATTATGCTAAGTAAAATATGACACACAAAAAAGGATGAATCTGTATTTGTGAAGTACCTGGAATCATCAAATTCATAGAGACAGACAACAGAATAGTGATTTCTAGGGACTGGATAGAGGGAAGAATAGAGAATTATTGTTTGATAGGTATTTGATTTCAGTTTGGATGATGAAAAGGTTCGGGAGACAATTGGTAATGATAGTTGCACAACAATTTGAATACACTTAATGATTCACAAAAAAGGACAAGATGGTAGATTTTATCTTATGCATATTTTCCACAGTAATACAAATGCTTCAAAACTGTTGGCCTCTTCTCTAGTAACGTACCACTTTATCCATTATTTTGGCCTTAGAATCTGTTAAGCTTGCAGATAAGACATTATTAATAGTTGTAATTGTTTTTATATGGCATTGCTTATTTAGATGCAACCACTGACTTACCAGTGTCTTATTTTTTAATTCACATAACTCAGAACTTTCATCTGAGGTAGAATATCTACTCTCTGAAGGATGTTCTTAATTTCCTTCAGGGAAGAATTGTTGGCGGTGAATGCTGTCATGTTTTGTATGTCTGAAATCGTCATTATTTTTCTCCATTTGAAATGTTATTACTTTCCCTGAGAACCTTGAAAATTTTCTTATTTTATGTGCAGTATTTACAAAGGTTTTGTTTGGATCATCCCTGTTCTTAATTGTCATATCTTCTTCATAAATGCTGTGTTTTACTGGCAGCTAATGTCTCTCTTTAACATGTTTTATCCTCTGAACTTTAACTTCCACTTTGTTATTAACATCACTATTCCTGCTAGCTCATTTTCCATCCCTGATCTTCTTTAAACAACTACATTGTTTAAATGTGCTTTTGCATGTCTGTGCGCATAAGTCACATGATATCTTCTGCCTTTTACTATGTTCTGATTATTTTATTAAATAAAACCTAAGATTAACCAGTATCTCTCTTTTCTTCCCGAATAATGCAAAGATATTAAAACTGTTTAGCTCCACATTGCTTTGTATTGTGTGTCCAACAGAATTTCCATTTGTTGTTAGAAATGATCATTATAGTTGTGACCACAATTAAAATGGCATAGAGTTTGTATTTCATTTTCATAGACCTACTTAATGTTCTTTAGATACTGTTTAAGAAAATCAGAGTTATTTTCATAAGGAAGAACAAATGGATATTAAGTAGGTAACTAACAATTTCTTATGCAAACATGGACTCTGCAAGTTAAATGGAAGTATCTGAAAACCAGCCATAAGTGACCCTAAGTCATTAAGTCCTGATGGTTTTATCACATATATTTTTTTAAATCTCTTATCTTCACTGAACTCCTCCAGATTACAGAATTGAATTTTCTAGTTTTAAATGCCTGCATGAGTATTATTCAGCATCTCAGGGGAGTAAAATATACCATACAATATTTATAACCCTCCATTTTCCTCCCCATCCTATCCTCCTCCTCCCCCTGCCCTTCATAACTAGACTTCCCCCAGATCATATGTTACTCCAAGTTTGATGGGTCTAATATATAAACTAGACTGTCTCTCACCCTATCTTCCTTCTGTTTTACTCTAGATTCCACATATGAGAGAAAACAAACATCCAACTTTTGAGTTTCTGAGTTTGGCTAATTTCACTTAGCATAATTTTTTTTCCGTTTGCATCCATTTGCCTGCAAAGGACATAATTTCATTCTTTTTAATAGCTGAGTAGAACTCCATTGTGTGTGTGTGTGTGTGTGTGTGTGTGTGTGTGTGTGTGTATCACAGTTTTTGGATCCATTCATCTAGTGATGGAAATCTGGTTTGATTCTGTAATTTAGCTATTGTGAATTGTGCTGCTACAAATATTGATGCTGATTTTATTTTTTCTGGGAAAATACCCAGGAGTGGGATAGCTGAGTCATATCAGGGTTCTATCCCTAATGTTTTAAAATATATTTTATTAAGGAATTGAGTTATTTTACAATCATAAATGCATTTAAAGTAACAATATGATACGCATATACACTTAAATCAGAATTCCCCATCCCTAATTTTTTTTAGGCATTTCCAAACTGCTTTCCAGAGTAGTTGCACTAGTCTGCTGTCCCACTAACAGTGTGTAAGTGTTCCTTTCTGTCCACAACCTACCATCTGTTGTTGTTTGTATTCTTCATCTTTACATTCTGACTGGAGTATGGTGAAATCTTTATGTAGTTTTGTTTCTCTGATTGCTAGAAACGTTGAACATTTTTTTCATGTATTTTATATTTATTGGTCTTCTGTATGTATTCTGTTGAAAAGCTTATGTTTAGTTCTAAAGCCCATTTATTGATTGGGTTGAATGATCTTTTGGTATTAAGTTTTTTGAGTTCTTTGTATGTTATGGATGTTAGTCTTCTGTTGGAGGAGTAGCTGACCATGATTTTCTCCCATTCTATAGGCACTGTTTTCACACTCTTGACTAATTTCTTAGTTGTGCAGAAGATTTTTAGTTTAATGACATCCAATTCATTGTTGTTTTAATTTTTGCACCATGGAAGTCTTGTTAAGGAAGTCGGTGCCAGCACCTATGTGGTGGAATGTTGATCCTATTTTTTCTTCTAAGAGTTGTATGGTAGCTGGTTAACTCTTAAGTCCTTAATCCATTTTGATTTAATTTTGTGGAGGGTAAGAGATAAGGAACTCATTTCATTTTTGTGCATATGGATGTCCAGTTTATCCAGCACCATTTGTTGAACAGACTGTCATTTCATCCAAGCTATATTTTTGTCCCTTTGTCAAATATCAGATGGTTAAAGGTTTGTGGGTTTGTCTGTGTCTTCTATTCTCTTCCATTGGTCTTCACGTCTCTTTTGTTATGAATACCATGCTGTTTTTGTTACTATAGCACTATATATATATATATATATATAGTATAATTTCAAATTTCAGGTCAGGTACTGTGATATCTCCTGCTTCAGTTTTTTTTTTTTTTTGCTTAGTATTACTTTGGTTATTCTGAATTTTTTATTCTTCCAAATAAATATAAGAATTGATTTTTCTTTACCTGTGAAGACTGTCATTGGTATATTGATGGGGATTGCATTGAGTCTGTACAGTGCTTTTGGCAGAATGCCCATTTTTAACTATATTGATTCTGCCTAACCAAGAACTTGGGACTTCTTTCCATCTTCTCCTGTCTTCAATTTCTTTCTTCAGTGTTCAATAGTTTTCATTGTAGAAGTATTTTACTTTCTTTGTTAGATCAATTCCTAAGTTTTTTTTTTTTTTGAGGTTATAGAGAATGGGTTAGATATCCTGGTTTCTTCTTCTGCTGAATCACTGTTGGAACATAGTAAAGATATTGATTTATAGGTATTGCTCTTGTATCCTGCAACTTTGCTAAATTCATATATAAGCTCTAGAATTTTTCAGATGGAATTTTTGGGTATTCTAGGTATAGGGTCATATCACCAGCAATAAAGATAGTTTAACTTCCTCCTTTCCTATTTGTGTCCTTTTGATTTCTTTTTCCTGCCTGATTGCTCTAGCGAGGGTTTTGAGGATTATATTGCATAAAAGTGGTGAGAGTGGACAACCTTGTCTTGTTCCAGAATTCAGTAGTAATGCTTTGTTTTTCTCCATTTAGTATAATGTTGACTGTGGGTTTGTCATAAATGTCCTTTACAAAGTTAAAGTATGTTCATTTGATCCCTAGCTTCTCCAGTGTTTTTAACATGAATGGATATTGGATTTTATCAGAGGTCTTTTCTGCATCCATTGAGATGATCATGTGGTATTTGTCCTTAATTCTGTTTAAATTATGAATCACAGTTATTGATATGCATACTTCAAACCAAACTTGCATCCCTGGAGTGAAACCCACTTGGGTGTGGTGTATTATCTTTTTGATGTGTTTTTTAATGCAGTTTGCTAGAATTTTATTGAGAATTTTTGCATCTATGTTCATCGGGATATTGGTCTGTAGTTTTCTTTTCTTGATGTGTCTTTGTTGGGTTTTGATGTCATGGTTATGGTTGCCTCATAAAAAGTGTTAGTTCTTTTGTAAAGGTCTGGTAGAACTCAGCTGAGAATCTACCAAGTTCTGGACTTTTTCTTTTTTGGAAGTCTTTCAATTTCTTTCAATTTTATTATTTGATGTTGTTCTGTTTAGGGTTTCTATATCATCCTGCACCAATTTGGGCATGTTGTATATGACTTGAAATTTGTTCATGTCTTCCAGATTGTTCAGCTTGGTGGAACATAGGTTTTCAAAATAGATTCTGAGAATCTTCTGGATTTCTGTAGGGTCAGTGGTGATCTCTCTGCTTTTGTTGATTTACTATTTTCATTCTTTCTTTTGGTGAATTGACTAGGGTTGTCCATTGCATTTATTTTTTCAAAGAACCAACTCTTCATTTCACTGATTGTATTTTGTTATTCTCAATTTCATTGATTTTAGCTCTGATCATAATTATTTTCCATCTTCTACTAGTTTTGGGATTCAATTAGTTCTTTATTTGGAATCTCTCTAGATTTTTGTTTTAGGCACTTAGTGCTATAAATTTTTCCCTTAAGAATGCTTTCATAGTTCCAGAGATTTTGATATATTGTGTCTTCATTGTTATTCATTTCTAAGAATCTCTTAATTCCTGCTCTCATATTCTCTTTGATCCATTTTTCATTTCAGAGGGTATTATTCAATCTCCTCGTATTTATGTGATTCTGTTATTTTTCTTGCTATTGATTACTAGCTTCAACCCTTTATGATCTAATAGGATACATGGGTTTATATCTTTTTTTTTTTTTTTTACTAAGATTTCCATTGTGGACTAGGATATGATCTATTTTGGAAAAAGATCCATGTGCTGAGAAGGTGAATTCTATTTTGGGGTGGAATATTCTATAGATGTCTGTTAACTGCAATTGATTTATAGTGTTGTTTAAATCAGAGATATCTTTATTGATGTTTTGCTTTGATGATCTGTCCATTGGTGATAAAGATTTATTGAAGTTCCCCAGTATTATTGTGTTGTGGTCTACTAGGGGCTTTTTTTCATAGAGTATTTTTCCCACATATTTGGGAGCATTGACATTTGGGGCATAGATGTTTACTGTGGTTTTATCTTCTTGTTGTATTGTTCCCTATATTAAAATGTAGTGGCCTTCTTTGTCTCTTCTGATTAATTTTTGGTTGAAATCAACTTTGTTGGATATAAGAATTGCAACTCCAGTTTATTTTCTTGGACCATATGCCTAGTAAGCTTTTTTGCATCCTTTCACCTTTAACCTGTGGATGTCTTTGGCTGTCAGATGTATATCCTGTAAGCAGCATATTGTTGGATTTTGTTTTTTGATCAATTCTGCTAATCTGTGTCTTTTGATTGGGGCATTGAGACCATTCATGTTCAGTGTTAGAACTGATATGTGATTGTGGTTCACTGCCATTGTGATTATTAGCTGTATTTCATGCTGACATGGTTGTCTTTTAGTGGATTATACTTTTAGTGCACTTCCTTTGTTTGTGAACTTTGGGAGCTGCTTGTAAGTTCTTTTATTTGAAGTTTGTTTTTGAGTATTCCATGTGGGACTTGTTTTGTGCTCATGAATTTTGCTAGTTTGATCTTGTCATGGAATGTTTTTATTTCCCCCTCAAATTTGAAGTATAGTAACCTCAGCAGACAGTTATTTTCTTTAAAGGATTGGAATATCTCATTCCAGGCCCTCCTAGCTTTTAGGGTCTGAGCTGAGAAATCAGACATGATCCTTACTGTTTGCCTCTGAATGTGAATTGGTGTTTCTCTCTTGCAGATTTTAATATTCTTCCCTTGCATTCTCTGTTATATATTTTGAATATGATGTGTCTCGGTGAACTTCTCATTTGGTTAGGTCTATTTGGGGGTCCTATATGCTTCCTGAATATATATGTCTGTTTCATTTCTGAAATGGGAAAAATTTCCTTTAAGTGCTTTTTTGAGAATGTTCTTTATGCCATTAGTTTGTAGCTTAAATTTTCTTCTATCCTAATAACTCTTCTGTTTGGTCTTCTGATTTCATCCTGAAAATTCTAATTGTGTCCTAAAAGCTTTTTTTTTTTTTATTTTTACTGACTTCTGTTCATTTAAAATTGTTTACCCTGTCTTCATTAACTGCATTGTGTCTTCAAAAACTGGAGTTCTTTTTTCTACTGATTTTAATCTGTTATTACAATCATCAAATGAACTTTTAATTTGGCCGTGTCTTTCAATTTTAGGAGTTCTGTTACTTTTTCCCCAGTATATCTATTTCTTTGTTAGAGCGGTTTTCCAGCTCCTGTGATTGCTGTCTTACTTCCTTCTTTAAATCTTCTTTTAATTCTCTGATCATTTTAATAATCTGATTATTGTTATTTTTCTCTTGTTTTATATCCAGCTCCCTCCTTATCAGTGGACTTCTAGGTTGAGGAGTTGTGATTTTGAGGAGGTAGTATATTTGCCTGTTTGCTCATTTTTGAAGGACTTCTGCTTGCTCCTTACATTCAAGAGGATACTTTTTCTCTTTATTTTATGTGTTAGCCTTGGAGTTTGATTGTCTTAATTATTGTGAGGTTTATTCCCATGGATTTGATGGAAGGGTCTGTGTCAGAGGATGGGGCCTGAGGTCACTCTCTGATTATTTCTCCTTGTGTCTTTGTTGATGGATTGCTTAAGTTGGGGAGCCGTTGGGCAAATTGAGATTGGCTGCAGAAACCATAGATTGTGCAGTATTATTGTCCCTTAAGATTTTTAGCACCTCATGAGTTATAGAAATTAAGCAGTATGAACTCACTAATGCTTATGATACACAGCATTAAACTGGTTTCTTGTTTTCTACTATATTTGTCACAATATTGATTGCCTCTTGTGTGAGCAATGGTGGGATTAGCAACTACTATCAGCAACAACAGAATTTAACTGGCATCTATCTCAGGCTTAAAGCAATCAACAGATATCAACTTTGGTATTCACAGTAGTAATGGTTGTACAACATTAGTAGTGGGGGCTAGAGGTGTGACAACCAATTTGAGGTAAGAGGTGGTAAGCTCACAGGCAGCTGAGAGAAAAGAAATGTCAGAGGAGGGTCTAGAGAGGCTTATAATTATGGACCATGAGCAGAGAGGAGGTAGAGGAGGAGTAGGGATTTGATGGTAAAAAAAGAAAAAGGAGAGAAAGAGGAAAAAAACTGAAGTAACATGGTAGAGGAAGGGTGGAGGAGAGAGTAAAAGAGTTGGGTGTTGCCAAACAGAAGGGTAGGATACAATTGGAGCACAGTGTCACACACCAACAAACAAGAAAAAGAAAAAAAAATTAAAACTTAGTATGTGTAAGTGTGTATGTCCATGAATCAATCAACTTCTCCAGATGTCACATAAATACGTGTTGAAAACTGAAAAAAAAGAAAAATTCTTAATTAAAATTGGACTTGTGACCACAGAGGTTTTCTCATTGTATGTTGGGGGCAGATGTTAAGTGTCTGTCTGAATTTTGTTAGCTGGTACCCACACTGAAGGGATGTGATCTCATGGTAGAAACTTTGCAGGATCCTAAGGATGGAGGACTGATTGTCGGGGTGTGGGTAGAGCTCAGTTTCCTGAGCTTTGCTGGATGGCACTTGCCCTGAAGAATTCAGGTTAATTCATGCCCTCTCTACCCCCAAAGGCCTGATCTGGGTTGACCTATGCTGGGGATGAGAAATTCAGGAGGCCTCTAGGATTCTGTCTTGCTGCACAGTTTGCTCAAAATGGCTACTGCTCCTCCTCCTCAGGGCAGGTGAGAGACACCTCTGCTCCCTCACCCAGTGAAGGTGCTGTAGAGGTGTCTACGCTTAGTCCTAAGGCAGAGTTCCTAACTGAACTTTCCCTTTTTGCTGCAGATCTGATCACACTCTATCATTCAGTTTCCCCAACTCCTGTGCTGATTGATAGGATGGTGGTTTCTGCTGCTGTGACCAGCTGGGTGTTTTCTGCTCACTACACCCAAATCTCCAGTTCTCAAAAAATCTCCCACTGATGAGTGCTGTGCTCCAGTGAAGTTTTCCCCATACATACACCTTGAAGTAAGGTGGCTCTCCCAGCACTTCTTCCTTCCGTGTCCTGTCCAAGAGTCTGACCAGATGCTGCCACCCTGTAGTCCACCATCTTTGTTCTCCTCCGAGATACTTTTGATGAAATTTCTGTGGCAGGAAAATGAACTTGGCTTTCTGATTTTCTTAGGTTTGATGGCTTAAAATTTGCTTTTCATATTACCATATAGTTTTATTTCCAGTGTAAAACAAAAGAGAAGAACATGGCCTTAAGAGAAGTGTGAAAATTAAGGTAGACTTCTTATTAACTGTGTATCTTGTTTTCTAAGAAATTCACATACCTGAGAATTTAGAAGGAAAGGACTTTATCTTGTCTTTGCTTTGTAGATACATTTTGAACTTAAGTGATTTATCATGTTCTGTTTTGTTTAGGTAAAATATTTATTTTCTGATAAAACGGGAACCCTCACTTGCAACATCATGACGTTTAAGAAGTGTACCATTGCAGGCATAGTTTATGGGTAAGTGTTTTTATTGCCATATTCTGTTGGAAATTCTTCCTTTTTATTTTTTTAAATACTTATACGTAAGAGTAGAATTTATCGTGATATGTTCATACATGCACATGGTACAATTTGGTTAATTTCATTCTGTGGTTGCTCCCCTTCACCTGATACTGCTCCTCCCCTTCCCCTTTGCTCCTCTTCCTCTACTATTCTCCCTTTTATTATCATGAACACCTCCCCCCTTCATTTTTAAATTTTTTATTTTGTTGTAGCTTTCACATATAAGAAAAAACATTCTACTCTTGTCTTTCTGAGTCTCTCTTATTTCACTTGTATGGCATGATTTCATTCTTCTTTATGGATGAGTGGAACTTCATTATGTATATACATCACATTTTCTTGGTCCATTTGTTTATTGAGGGACACCTAGGATGGTTCCATAACTTGGCTATTGTGAATTGTGCCGCCATAAAATTGGTATGCATGTATCACTATATTGTGCTGATTTTAGTTCTTTTGGATAAATACCAAGGAGTGGGATAGCTGGGTCTTATGGTGTTTCCATTCCTAGTCTTTTAAGGAATCTCCATATAGATTTCCAAAGTGGTTATACTAATTTTCAGTTACATCAAAAATGTGTAAGTGGGGGCTGGAGCAGTGTCTCAGCAATTACTGCGCTTGCCCAGCATGTGCAAGTACTTGGGTTCAAACCCCAGCACCCATGTACACAACTAAGTGTCAGAGCAACGAAAGTCATGTGAAAAACTCAATAAAAATTGATTTTCTCTCTCTCTCACTGTCCTCTTCTCTCTCTCTTTTTTTAAAAAAAGTATGTGTGTACATTTCCCCCACATCATCACCAGCAATTATTGATATTTTTGATGACTGCCATTCTAAGTGGGATAAGATTAAATTGCAGTGTAGTTTTGATTTTCATTTCCCTGATTGATACATGTGTTCACAATTATTTTCATGTTTGTTGGCCATTTTTTCTTCTTTGAGAAATGTCTGTTTAGTTCATGTCTTTTGTTGAATGGGCATTTTCTTTTTTGGTGTTAAGTGTTTTTGCAGTTCTGTGTGTTTTCTGAATATTCATCCCCTGTTGGAGGAGTAGCTGGCAAAAATCTAGTTCCGTTCTATAGGCTCTTTCTTCACATTCTTGTTTACTTTGCTGTTCAGATGCTTTTTAATTTGAAGACATGCCACTTTTTGATTCTTGGTTTTATTTCTTGAGTTTTAGGGGTCTTGTTTTTTGGAAGTCAGTGTCTATACCAGTATGTTGGAATGTTGGATTGTTGACCCTGTTTTCTTCTAGCAGTTGCAAAGTTTCTGTTCTGATTCCTAGGTCATCAATCGATTTTGATTTGGCTTTTGTTCAGGGTGAAAGATAAAGATCTAAGGTTAACAAATGGGCATCCAATTTTCTTGGCACCATTTGTTTAAAAGGCCATCTTTTCCCCAGTGTGTGTTTTTGGCAACTTTGTCAAGGATCAGATGAACATGTCTATATGGGTTTGTCTCTGTGCCTCCTGTTCAATTCTGTTGGTCTTCATGTCTATTTTGATGCCAATACCATGGTGGTTTTGCAACCATAGCTCTGAAGAACAGTTTGAGATCAGCTATTGTGATGCCTCCAGCATTGCTTGTCTTGCTCAGTATTGCTTTGGCTATTCTGAGTCTTTCATTTTTCTAAATGAATTTTAGAACTGCTTCTTCTAGTTCTTTGAAGAATGTCATTGATATTTTGATGGGGACTGCATTGAATTTGTATTAATGCTTGTGGTAGAATGGCCATTTTGACAATATTAATTCTGCATATCCAAGAGCATGGGAGGACTTTCATTCAAAGATCTCATTCAATTTCTTTTTTCAGTGTTTTGTAGTTTTCATTGTAGAAGCTTTTCACCTCCTTGATTTGATTTATTCCCAAGTATTTTACTTTTTTTTGAGGCTGTTGTGAACATAGTAACACAAAGGTGCCCTTTTGAAGATGGAGCCTGGTTGGTCCAAGCTCTCACTTATTCCAGCAAGAAGTACAGTTCTGGTCTTGAATCACCTTAGTTTGTTGACACATTTAAATCTCCTTCATGCTCAAACAGCATGTCTATCTATCTGATGGTGATGTTAAAAATTCTTGTGATCTTTATGATTCTTTTCCCCTCTGCTCCCTTCCCCCAGCACTCTGGAAAGGTTTCCCCTTCCCTTCTAAACATCCATGCATTCCCTGGGTTGTTGTGGAATGCAATTCTTTTTTTTTTTTTAAGAGAGTGAGAGAGAGAAAGAGAGAATCAATTTTATTTAATTTTTCATGAGGTCTTCATTGCTCCGAGGCATTGTTATATATGTGGTTCTGGGGTTTGAACTCGCATACCGGCACATGCCAGGCAAGCACTGTAACCACTGAGCCACTGCTCCAGTCCCTACAATTCTAATTTTTAAAACTCTAATTTTTCTAAAATAAACAGCAAAGCAAAATGAAAAACACCCAAGCATTAAGCTATTCCTGTTCTTTTGCTGATCATTTTCTCTGCTTTGGGATTCATTTCTCCCAGCAACCCGACAACTGTTGATCCAAATAAAGAGGGGAGCACCCAGTATGCGGGAGAATGTTATTCATTCACCATTTTCTTCCTCTTTTTTTTCCTTTCTTTCTCTCATTTTTTCTTTCTTTCTTTCTTTTTTTTTTGTGGTATGGGGGATTGAACCCATATGGTGCTTAATCACTGAGCCACATCTCCTCCCCTCTTCCCCACCCCTTTTTATTTTGAGTCAGGGTCTTGCTAAATTGTTAATGGCCTTGCTAAGTTGCTGAGGCTGTCTTTGAACTTATGGTCCTCCTGCCTCAGCCTCCCAGACCCTAAAATTACAAGCATGTGTCACTGTGTTGGGATTTTTTCTGTTTTCTTAAAATGAATTAACTTTTATTTATTCTAAGACAACTGAATTTCTAATATTATATCTGTATCTTAATGATACTGAACCTTTAATAGAGCCTGAATGACAGCTTGAAGTTGTTTAAAAGTATAGTTTATATCTGCTTTTCTTTGTGGTTGGAATTTTTGAGGAGTTTTCTATTGATGGCCTTGGAACACTTACATTTTCTCCCTCTTTTTCCCTTAGAAATTATTCAGGCAAATATGACGATATCACAAGAAATTTCAGGTATAAGCATTCTTCTTTCCTACTTTTTGCTGTTGCTCCTTTTCCCTGCAGTCAGGTTTATGAATACTGGAGTACTGATGTGCCACACCTCCCTCTCATCCAGATCTCAAATAGCAGCTTCCAGAAAGCTCCCTGGTAGTTATTTCTCATATGATATTAAAAAAAAACTAGAGGTTAGCCTTTCATTCATTGTTTTTGCAATCACTCTGTTCCTCAAATTATTTATAACTTGAGTATCCTTTATCTGAAATGCCTGTGATCAGAAATGTTTTGGATTTCAATTTTTTTTTCAGTATTTGAGTATATATAATGAGATATCTCAGGATTGGGACCCAATATAAACACAAAATTCATTTATGTTCCATATACAACTTGTACACAAAGCCTAAATTAGGTAATTTTATACAAATTTTTAGATTTTCATTGACAAATAATTATACACATTTACAGGGTATAGTGTGATGTTTTGATACATGTATACAATGTGCATTAATCAAATCAAAGTAATTTATATATCCATCACTTCCTTTATTGTTCTTTGTATTGAGAATATTCAAAAATCTTCTCTTCTTGCTATTTTGAAATATACAATAAATTATTATTAGCCATTGTCCCAACTGTGAAATAGAACACTAAAATTAATCCTTAACTATTTTTTTGTACTGGAGATTTAAATCAGGGGCATTTAACCACTGAGCTCTACCCCCATCCCTTGTTTTTTAAATTTTGAGATTTTGAGACAAAGCCTAGCTAAATTGCTTAGGACCTCGTTAAACTGCTGTGGTTGATCTTGAACTTGAGATCCTCCTGCCTCAGCCTCCTATGTCACTGGGATTATTTTATTTAGTTTTTTGCACATGGCAAGTGCCAAAACCACTGAGCCATCGCTCTAGCTCTGTATCCAACATTTTTGATAATTTTCTGCATGAAGAAGAATTTCATGGTTTGGAATTTTCCTTTTGTTACATCACATTGGTGTTTGAAAAAGTTTTGGATTTTGTAGCATTTCAGATTTCGGATTTTTGAATTGGGGTTGCTCAACATGTATACCGTTTTAAGTATAAGTATAAGCATTTTTAATTCCATTTTGCACTTCAGGCCTGGGAGTATGTATAATTTTCAGAATTTTCTGTGTTTATTATAGCTCTGTAGATTGGGTGTGATCCTTGTCCTTTTGTTTATTGACTGGTGCCATCAGGAACTTCTTGTCAAAAGTAATGTTCTCTATTCTTTCTCATAGACAGTCAGCTTCTTTCTCTGAATTTAATGACCCCAAATTATTGGAGAACTTTGAGAACAGTCATGTAAGTCTGTTATTTTCCCTTTAAATTGACACAATAATGCTATATAATTTTAAAACTTATGCGTAGTTTCCTAAAAGGAATATAATTCTCTGAACCCAGGAATAGAGTCTTAAAATAATTGAGGTACCAACCAAAAAATTCTGGTGCAAAGGAATTTTTGTACCAATATTATTATGAACTAAACTTAGAGTTTATTGTGAGTGGACTTAAACATCATATAAAACCTTTTATTATGTAGTTTATGTTAGCACTGTTTTTTATTACATTGTATATCATTAATATATTCACTTATGTATTCCAACATATTGATATATACTTGATTTGAAATCTTGATCCTCTCTAAAATTAAAGTGATTTCTAAAAGCATACATCTACATGTGTTCTTCCTTTGCCTAAATACCTTCTGAGGATTGGCATTGCACTGAGGCTAAATCCGAACTCATTACCAAGGCCTTCTCTCCAGCCTCATTCTTTGTCATTGCCTTTTGTTCAATGTGCTAAAGTCACCCTTGTCTGGAAGCTCTATAAATACACAAAGCTCTTTCTGTTCCCTATGTCAGCTACAGGCCACCATCACTAACAATTATACAAATAGGAAACAAACCCTTTTGTGTTTGGATCTTAATTTAAGTATCTTGTCAACTGCTATTTCCTGACCACTTATCTGAAATAGGCTGCTCTTTTCTCTGTCACAGATCCTTTTTGTTTCCTCCAGCTTTGGGAAATTCTGTCTCCCGAATGTGGATAAAGGCTGGGCCATCCTGCTCCCTGATGTCTCCCTAACCTCCTCTATTGTCCCTGACTCAGTACCCACCCCACAAATACTTTTTGAATCCATGATTTTTTTTGGCTGGTGTCTGACTTTATATGTCCAAACCTCAGGTACCAAACCTCAGTTGGTACAAATTGCAGATTCTGTGTAATTCCACATTGCTGGCATTTAGGAGACTCATTATCTCGGCACCTGTTTCTAGCCCACAGGAGAATACATAAAGGAATTCCTTACTCTGTTATGTGTGTGTCATACAGTTATTCCTGAAAGACAAGGAAATGATATTATCTACCAGGCTTCCTCCCCAGGTAGGTGTTATGTGCAGAGAAAGCATGTATCTCACTGTGCCTAGTGAGTGATGAGGCCTCTGGAGAAGTTAATGCTGGGGTTGATCTCAATTATCCTCACCCTTTTCTTTCCCTGGAGTTTTCACTAGTGGGGACACAGAGCAGAGCAGCTCAGAGCTGCTCTACAACCCTGGGGCTCCTTGTCTTTCATTCCAAAGACTGTTGTAAAGAAGCTAGGATGGGCTCTCAGATCTGGGGCTTAGTAGTGTGTTTGGTCATCACCAGGAATAAGGCAGAGATAAATTTAAAGCCCTGCACCATTTTAAGAAGATGCTATTAATGGCATTGAGAACAAGCATAATCTTTATGCATAGTATTACTCTTAGCCTAGTAAATTCATCTTAGCCTAGAAAAAGGCCCTATTTAGTCAGATTTCCTCTTTCATGAGTACTAATACCTAGAAGAACAGATAAGTGCACTTAGATCAAAAAAGTTAAAAAATGTCAAAATATTTTAGCACTGCAGAATGTGAATCTGTATTAAATTTGATGTTAATATACTTGCTCAATGCCTATTAATATGGACTATTTATTGACAGATGAAGCTGCTTTAGTGAAAGGAGCAAAAAAGCTTGGCTTTGTTTTCACAGCAAGAACACCATACTCTGTCACCATAGAAGCTGTGAGTAGGACCCTAAATATTTTCAATGCTTTACATATACCTGCTTTTCCAGAGAAGTACAGGAGTACCATGGTTCAGAGTAGGAACATGAAGTCACTGGGATTCCCTCCTGATCTCACCCCTTCCTGCCATTGTCCTCAGAGACTGTCTTTCATTTCTTTACTTTGTCCCAGTTTTATCACTGTGCATGTGCATTGGGTCCTTTTGAAGATAAGATGAGTATGTGTGTGTGTGTGTATATATATATATATATAGATATAGTAATTGGGATTAGTGTCTGGAACATAGAAAGTGCACGGTTCAAGTGAGCTATTCCAAAGAGTTAAAATCATTAGAATTTCAAGACATGACTAGGTTTTTTCCTATGAGCAATTACTATTATTTAAACTTTTTGTATGTGAATTCTGTTAATTTACTTTTTCTGTTTTGATAATCATTCACCACAAGTCTTTGATATTATGGGGAAAAACTGAAATAATGCAAACACAGTGGTCAACATTCTGAGTTTTTCCTAGTACTAATGGGATGGTTAGGAATGTTTTAAGGTGCTACTTAATTAATCTTTATATTTAGAGTAACTGGCACATGAATAACTCAGAAAATATTTGAAATTCTGCCACACATCATTGCCATATTAGTGATGCTGGGAATTTGTAGATTCAGAGATAAATTGATCTTGACCACAGGAACTCAAGCAGTTGTAATGGAAAAACTTAGAAAAGAATGCATCATTGTTGTAAAATTTTATATATAGCATGTTTTCTCTTTTTGTTATCCATATCTTCAAATTAGTGATTAAGGTTTTCATTTGATCTTTACAATTTAATGAAAAGATTTATTTATTCATACATTATTGTCTGATGATTAGCTCTTTTACTACTTGTGTTCCTGCCACCTCAAAGTAATTATAAAATGTTTATGATAGTGCTAATTTTAGATTGAAAAGAGAAGTGCTTTTGTCCTAATTTGGTGCTCTTAGAAATATTCATGCTCAATTTATAGTAACTAAACTATGGAACCAACCCAGATCCCCTTTGCTGAATGAGTGGGTTAAAAAACTATGGTACATGGGCTGGAGTGGTGGCTCAGCAGTTTCAATGCTTGCCTGGCAAGCACAGAGACCTGGGTTCAAACTCTGGCACCACATACACAACTAAATGTTGGAGCAACTAGGGCCATGTGAAAAACTGAATAAAGTTGTTTCTCTCTTTAAAAACAAAACAAAACTGTGGTACATATATACAGTGGAATTCTACTCTATTAGAGAGAACTATATCATGGCATTTGCAGCTAAATGGATGGAGAAGGAAAAAATTAGGCTGAGTGTAAAATCCCAAACTCAGAGACTTAAGGGCTGAATGTTTTTTTTTCTCGTATGTGGATGCTAGAGTAAAATCTAAGACATATTGAAATTTAGCTAAGCTCGTAAATAAATTCAACAAGAGCCAAGATGGCAACCACCCCACCAACACTGACTCTGAGACGCTCCTGAGAATCACCTCACGCTGCAGGATTGCACGTGGATGCCCACGGTAGGACCAAGCTCCCAGTGTGGGTGAACATTACCCCCTGCTAATTTTTTTTAACTCCAAAGGAATAGTGTGCTGCATTAACGAATATAAAGGAGAAAGATTGTGGCACCCGCGTGATGGGCCCCACACCTGGGGGGGAGGGGAGCTTCCCCAAAGGAGAGGAAATGGAGCAAGGTTCCTAATCAAATACTCTAATCTGGCCACAAACTCCCTGATCTGATTGATCTTAATTTACATGAACTTGGAATAAAGCTCTGGGAATTAATCGCTCACATTAGCGAACTTACAGCTGTTCGTTGTGACGTTTTCCTGAGGGTGGGCTGGCTGATCAGCAAAAAACAGTCTTGGGGTCCCAGCCTCCATGGTCAGAAAACTGGAATCTAATGCCCTGAGTATTGGCCATCTCCCAAAGGGGCTGTGTGGTGCTGGGATCTCTCTCTCCACCTCTGGTTGCTGACGGTGGAGCCGGGGGAGGAGAAGATTCGACGCAAGGCTAACCTCTTCCTCCCTTGTACTCTGAGATACTGCTATCTGAAGAAACAGGCACTCTTCAAAATGATCACTTGCTTGCTATCATAATATATTGTGAGAGAGCTCTCAAAGAAAACTGCTACTATTGGTGCTAGTCACCAGCACATCTGTTTTAGTTGAAATGGACCAATCTCTGCACCTATAGCCTCTCAAGTTCTCGCAGACCAGTCTGGCATCTTTAGGTCTGTCTTGACCAAATAGCTCCCCATCACAATGAAGCAAAGCCATAAGAAGCTCCAATTACTCCGCCAAGAGTAACAAGGTTGAACTATAAGACACATTCTCTGATTCTGAAAATGAGGAGAAGGGAGAATTAACTCCCCAACCGCAACCCCACAGATCCCCACCCAAGAATCCCATAGCTGGGGCCCTAGATGAAAACCAAAGATATTGTATCAACATTATGATTAGTAATACCATCAAAGAGTTGAGAGATGAAATAAGGAAAGAGATCAGAGAACAATTTCAAGAGATGAGAGACAACTTTTATAGGGACATAAGGGAGCAATTCCATGAGATGAAAGATCAGCTATACAAAGAAATAGACATTCTGAAAAGAGATGTAGCAGAGCTATCAGGATTGAAAAACACAGTTAACCAAATCAAATCTTCACTGGACGATACCAACACTAGAGTATACTCTACTGAAAATAGAATTTCAGCCCTTGAAGAATGAGATTCCAACAATGAGGATAGGCTAAACAATGTAGAATTCAAAGAAGTTAAATAAGATAAACAGCTTATATTACATAATCAAAACTTCCAAGTAATTTTTGATGAGATGAGGCATAATAATCTGAGAATCATTGACCTGGAGGAAAACTCCGAACAGCAAGCAAGAGGCTTCAAGAACCTTTTAAGCGAAATCATAAGTGAGAACTTCCCTCATTTTACTATTGATCCAGAATATCACATCCAAGATGCTTATAGAACACCAAATAGGCCTAATCAAATGAGAAACTCACTGAGACATATCATATTCAAATTGAATAACAGAGAAATTAAAGAGAGAACTCTAAAAGCAGCTAGAGAAAAGCCCCAAATCACATTCATAGGCAAAACAATTCAGATCACTATGGATTTTTCAGAGCAAACAATGAAGGCCAGAAGAGCTTGGATATTTCAAGTGTTAAAAAATAACAACTTCCACCCAAAGATATTTTACCCTGCAAAACTCAGCTTCAAATGTGATGGGGAAATTAAATACTTCAACGATAAATTCAAGCTAGCAAGATACATGAACACAAATCTTGCACTACAGAAAATTCTCAAGGATGTTCTCCATTTAGAAGAAAATGCCAATGATACCCTACATCCTTAAACAAGGGTGAGACAATAATCATATTATACACAAATTGATTTCCAAGATGACTCAAAATTCTGTAATTGATACAAAGTCAGAGACTCAGCCTCCCGTATCTATTCTAACTTTGAATGTGAATGGACTCAATGCCCCAATTAAAAGACACAGACTGGCCAATTGGATCAAAAAACAAAATCCAACAATATGTTGCCTGCAAGAGACACATTTGACACTCAAAAATAGACAGAGGCTGAAAGTGAAAGGGTGGCAAAATGTCTACCAAGCCTGTGGCCCAAAAAAGCAAGCTGGCGTGGCAATTCTAATTTCTGACAAAATTAATTTCCAACTAAAACTAGTCAGAAAGGAAAAAGAGGGTCACTTTATCATACTAAAAGGGACAGTCCATCAAGAAAATATAATGATAATTAGCATTTATGCCCCCAATTCCAACCCCCCCAAATATATGAAAAAAGATACTTAAGGATATTAATCCCTTCATTGATCCCCTCATATTGATCACAATAATTCTGGTGGACTTAAACACACCACTATCAACTCTAGACAGATCATCAAAACAAAAAATCAATAAAGACATCTCCAATCTGAACAATTCTATTAATCAATCGGGCTTAACAGACATCTACAGAATATTCCATCCTAAGACAGCTGAATTTACCTTCTTCTCAGGAGCTCATGGATCCTTTTCTAAAATAGACCACATTCTAGTTCACAGAGATAATCTTAGCAAATATAAAAAAGTGGATATAATCCCATGTATTAGGTCAGATCATAATGCTATGATCTTAGCAATCAACAACAAGAGAAACAACAGAAACTACTTGAACACTTGGAAATTGAATAATTCCCTCTTAAACAAAGGATGGGTAAAAGAGGAAATGAGAGCAGAAACTAAGAAGTTCTTAGAATTGAATGAGAATGAGGAAACAACACACCAAAACCTCTGGGCCAGTATGGAGGCATTCTTAAGAGATAAATTTATAGCACTGAGTGCATACATCAAAAATCTAGACAGAGACCAGATAAATAGCCTTATGCTTCAACTCAAACGACTACAAAAAATGGAACAATCCAGCCCCAAAGCTAACAGAAGACTGGAAATTACCAAAATCAGAGCTGAAATAAATGAAATTGAGAACAAAAAAAAAATACAAAGTATTAACAAAACTAAGAGTTAGTTCTTTGAAAAAATAAACAAGATCGACAGACCCCTTTCCAACCTCACTAAAAGGAAGAATGAAAGAAAGCAAATCAACAAAACCAAAGATGAAAATGGGGATATCACCACAGACTCATCCAAGATCCAGAAGATTATCAGAACCTATTTTGAAAATTTATACTCTGCCAAGTTTGATAACCTGGAGGATATGGACAGGTTCTTGGACATAGATGATATCCCCTCTTTTACACAGGAGGACATTGAAAATCTAAACCAACTGATCATGGATAGCGAAATTGAAGCAGCAATCAAAGCTCTCCCAAAAAAGAAAAGCCCAGGTCCAGATGAATATACAGCAGAATTCTACCAAGCCTTCACAGAAGAACTAACACTGATCCTCTATAAGCTCTTCTAGGAAACTGACAGAGCAGGAACACTCCCAAACACTTTTTATGAAGCAAATATTACACTGATTCCAAAGCCCAACAAAGACATGTCAAGGAAAGAAAACTACAGACCAATTTCCCTGATGAACATTGATGCAAAAATCCTTAATAAAATTTTAGCTTATCGGATACAAAAGCACATTAAAAAGATAATTCATCATGATCAAGTGGGCTTCATTCCAGGAAAACAAGGCTGGTTCAACATACGCAAATCAATAAATGTGATTCACCACATAAAACAGAATTAAAAACAAAAATCATATAATTATCTCAATTAACGCAGAGAAGGCATTTGATAAAATTCAACACCACTTTATGCTCAAAACTCTGGAAAAGATAGGGATCAAGGGAAGATACTTTAATTATGTCAGATCCATTTATGACAGACCCATAGCCAACATTATCCTCAATGGAGAAAAACTGAAAGTATTTCCACTGAATTCAGGAACAAGACAAGGCTGTCCACTTTCCCCACTCTCATTCAATATAGTCCTTGAAACCCTTGCCAGAGCTATCAGGCAAGACAAGGAAATCAAAAGTATTCGTATAGGAAAAGAGGAAGTTAAGTTATCTCTATTCGCTGATGACATGATTCTATTCCTAGAAGAACCAATAAAATTGTCCCGAAAACTCCTAGAGCTTATAGGTGATTTTAGCAAAGTAGCTGGCTACAAGATCAACTCCAGTAAGTCACAAGCTTTCCTTTACTCCAGCAACAAATCCGCTGAAGAAGAAATCAGGAAATCTCTCCCATTCACCATCTCCTCCAAAAAAAATGAAATACTTGGGCATTAACCTTACAAAGGATATTCAGGATCTCTACAAAGAAAACTATCAAACACAAGAAAAGAAATTACAGAAGACCTGAGTAGATGGAAAAACATTCCATGCTCATGGTTAGGCAGAATCAATATAATAAAAATGGCCATTCTACCCAAAGCCCTATACAGATTTAATGCAATTCCCATCAAGTTACCAATGGCATTCTTCACTGATATAGAAAAAGCAATTCTCAAGTTCATATGGAATAACAGGAGACCCAGACTAGCTAAAACATTATTCTACAGGAAGGAAGAAGTAGGGGGTATCTCAATCCCTGACCTGAAATTATACTACAGAGCTGTAGTAGCAAAAACAGCATGGTATTGGTATCAAAACAGAACCAAAGACCAGTGGAACCGAATAGAAGATCCTGAGACAAACCCCCATATCTTTAACTAATTGATCTTTGATAAAGGGGGCAAAAGTATAGTGTGGAAGAAATATAGCCTGTTCAACAAATGGTGTTGGACAAATTGGACAGCCATGTGTAGACAACTGAAGCTGAATCCTTACCTTTCTCCCTTCACAAAAATGAAATCAAAATGGGTCAAAGATCTGGATATTAAGCCAACAACTTTAAACTTACTAGAAAAAGAAGTAGGGTCAACACTACGGATATAGGAGTTGGCAGCACCTTCCTCAACAAAACTCCCATGGCTCAAGCAGTAAAGTCAAGAATAAATGCACGGGATGCAATTAAACTAAAAAGTTTTTGCACAGCTAAAGATCTTGTCAAGAGCATCAAGAGAGAACCTATAGAATGGGAGAAAACCTCAGCCTGCTACACCTCGGACAGAGGGCTAATATCCAGAATATACAAGGTCCTAAAGAAACTAAACACCAAAACCACAAATATTCCAATCAGTTAATGGGCTATGGATCTTAAAAGAAACTTCTCACCAGTGGAAGTCCACAACACCCATAAATATATGAGAAAATGCTCTACATCATTAGCTATAAGGGAAATGCAAATCAAAACTTCAATGAGATACCACCTCACTCGTGTTAGAGTGGGAAAAATGAAAAATTCGAACAACAACAGATGCTGGAGGGCCTGTGGGAAAAGAGGAACACTGTCACACTGCTGGTGGGACTGCAAACCGGTTCAGCCACTCTGGAAAGTAGTGTGGAGAATCCTCAAAAAATTAAGGATGGAACCACCTTATGACCCAGCTATCCCACTCCTGGGTATTTTCCCAAAAGAGTTAGAATCAGCATATTATAGTGATGTGGCTTCATCAGTATTTATAGCAGCTCAATTTACTATAGCTACATTATGGAACCAACCCACATGCCCCTCACTCAACAAGTGGATACAAAAACTTTGGTTCATATACACAATGGACTACTACTAGGCCATTAGAGAAGACGTGGCTTTTGAGATCAAATGGATGGATGGAGATGGAAAGAATTATGCAAAGTGAAGTATCCCAATCTCAGAGACTCAAGGGCCGAATGGTTTCTCTCATCTGTGGAAGCTAGAATACATGGGGAAGCAGTATGTTAAATGGCTAAGCTAATAATAACTTCAAATTGTATGATTCTTATCGCAACACGGAGATGACTCCCTAGGATACTTGGAGGCGTAGACTGGGGGACAGGGTGGGGAGAGGGCTTAGTAAAATCACCTAGGAGACTGGAGGATGTGAATATACAGGAATCATCTCAGAAGGTGATCTCTGACCTCCACGAGATATCCATTTAACTTAGGGGTTCTTCTGGGGAAAACAGCAATATGGGGAAACTAAACTGGGCATCCATGACATGGCATTAGCCCTAGATAACTAAGTATATATACATTTGTTCTTGACTGTTTGATAATCTTTCCCCCTCAATTGTAACTCTGTAATCATCTAATAAAAAAAAGCAAAAAAAAAAAAAGCAAAAAAATAAATTCAACGTAGGTGAATTTTCACATAAGCAGGGGGAACCATAACTCTGAAGCTGGGGGAAGAATGGAGAGGTAGGGAGGAATTAGGGTGGTTATCAATGCAATTGGGAACCCTCAGCTCCCATGAGAAGTCCAAGGAGGGCAGAGAAAATCAGAAAATTCAAAAATTAATAAATATGCTTATTTCTATCTTTAACATGGGGGTTAAGCAGAGGAGGCATCAGAGTGGGGTTTGGTCAAAGTGGAGAGATCCTGGACTAGGATTGGCCTTAACTTTGTCAATTTCCATCTATCCATAAATATATAACAATGATTCCCTCCAATATGTAAGATTATGTCAAATGAATAAAAAATAAATTAAAAACAAATAAACAAACAAGAAACATTCATCCTAATACAGCCTATGTTGCAAACAATACTCTTACCAGAGAAGGGTACTGTCATCTCACTAGATTTGCAAGAAAATTTATATTTTGATAAAAAATGTGTATTTGGAAGGTAAAACATTTGTGACTGGGGGTAGTGAATTATTTTACAAGGTGAAGTACATATTTCCTCAGATAAGAATGTGTTGCCTTATCTTCCTATAGATGGCAGAAGTATATACCTTTGAAATCCTTAACATTCTGGAGTTTTCTAGGTAAGCTCCCTTCTTATACAGTTCATATATTTTCATTTTCTTTTTTTAAAGAGAAAAGGACAGTGAGAGCGGGAAAGAGAGAATCAATTTTATCTAGTTTTTCATGTGGCCTTTGTTGCCCTGACACTTTGTTGTGTCTGTGGTGCTGGTGTTCAAACTTAGGTCCTTGTGCCTGCTGGGCAAACGCTGGTAACTACTGAGCCACCACTCCAGCCCCAGTTAATTTATTTTCAAAGGCTGTTTCCACAACCTTTACAACTGAGATTTGGCAATATAAATTTAAATTTCAATAAGGAATCATGAGAGTCTAGCTAACCTCTACCTGGAAATCACAGCTCAGTTCTTGGCTTTTGTAGAGAACTCCTCAGGCCAAACTATCCTTTATATGTTGTGTACAGGGTCACACACCTCTCTTTGGTAGCATAATCAAGGTCAGAGTTATGATTTGGATCTGTTATAACTTTACCATCTCACTGAGTAGGTTCCCAATGATCACTTCCTACTGGGGGTCTGCTGTCCAGGAGGTACTTGGTAAATATTTGTGTAAGGATGGTTGTTGGAAATTCTTTTCACAGACAAACTTCAAACTGTTTCTTTAAAAGTAGACAGTGAATTAATGTTTTCTTTTTAAATGAAAAAGATGTGCATCAGGTCCTTCCTGCTTCTTATATCTCAGCAGGTTGCTGTTCTAGCACCGGTAGCTAATTCTCCAGAGCATGTTGTGAGAATGGTGATGATGACACTAATTCCACTGGGCTTTCCTCAAGACCCATGAAGTCACATCTCTTGAACTATTTAAGCATTCTAATATAGAAACCAAAAATTAAGAAAAGGAAATGGTGAAGTCACTTATTAGTTCTTCCCAAAGCCAGATGCTTTTTTAAAAAGTCACATTTTTAAAGACTTTCTTCCTAATGACATTGAAACAAAGAAGTTTAACAAGTTTTAAGAACTGGTGAAAGTTGGTATCAACTCCCCATGTTACACACAGCATTGGAGCTTTTCCTGAATTTTTAAAAAAAAATCTATGTCAGTGTTCATTCATGTTTTCCTTTTTCTTAATATTTGACTGATACTACTGGATTGATTATTTTGTGTCATTAAAATGTGCATTAGGGCCTGGGTGTGTAGCTCATTAGTAGAGTACTTGCCTAGCAATTAAATAAAGTCCTGGGTTAGAGTCCCAGTACCACAACTTTCTAGGCATTAAAGCAATTGCCAATCTCTTATTTTAAATTTATTGGAATGTTCTCTTCACTAAAGTCTTCAGTTTGAAGTGTACATTCTTGAAAGTTCCTTGGAGGGTAGGAACTTTGGCTTAGATTATTCAAAAGTAACATGGGGACAGATGAAGACTATGCTTTAGGGAAGCCCTCTTGACCAGGCTTCCAGGAAGGTGGGCAACACTTAGATATTTTTTCCATTTTTCTTGCCTGGTCTTGCTGGCTTGCTGCTCATTGGTGGCCTGGCAGAGCTGCTATCTTAAAGGTAGAATGCATCACCATGGTGGTATTTTTAAAGGAGGAGGAAGGAGAAAGAAGGGAGATAACTATCCCAGAGATGTATGGGTAAGAGGCATGAAGAGGGTGAAACCATGGGAGACTTAGCAGGCAAGAGCGTGTGGTCCTCATTGTGATTATGTTACTTGCTATCATATCCTTTCTAGTTGCTTAACCCTTCTGTTTCTTGGTTTTTTGATGTAAAATGGGGTAATGATAATATCCATCTCAAGGACTGTTATGAAGGTAAGTTACAATGTCTGGTACATTGTAAAAGCTTACAAAGCACTTACTGTATTTATTGTTATTACTGTTATTATAATTGTAACACTGTTTTCTGATGCTTAAGCATTTAGATTTTTACTAACTGCCCTCCCCAAAAGAATATACCTCTTCTCTCCTTCAGGAATAATTTCTATGAATCTCTTACTTCCGTTCTAAACTTGAATATTCTTTTCTTGAACCACCTCATTTTTAAGGAGAAGTTAAAATCTTTATGGAAGAGCTTGAAACCATGGGAAAACTAAAGACATAGAGCCAAATGGGTGCATGTACAGGGAAGTCCTCTAAGGTAGATGGCAGGAACCCATTTGAAAAGTATGTACCTGGGGATTAATTTAAATGACCTTGTCACTAAGCAAATATTCAGGTCCAAGTCTATCGTATGCCAAAGTCCCTGGTATTTGCAAGTACTCTTTGCATCCAGAGGCTAAAGACAAGCTAGAGAATGTAAACAGTATACTTTTGTCTTCATGGGGTAGAGTGTAGGTATGCAGCTACACATATGTTTGAGCATCTGTCAGTCAGCTTTGCATTGCTGTGACAAATACCTGAGAAAAAAACTTAGAGGAGAAAAGATTTATTTTTGGCTCATGGTTTCAGAGGCCATTGTTCGCCAGTTACATTGTTTTGGATCTGAGCCAAGGTAAAACTTCATGGCAGGAGTTGATGGCAGAGGAAAGCTATGTCTGCTCGGAAGCTGGTACCAAAAAAAAAGAGGAAAAATGAAACAAATAACAAATATGTATATGAATATGTATCCCCTAAATAATCAGCACAGGAAGAAAACACATGTGAGAAAGAAAAACAAAGACAAAAAGAAAAAAGATTCTTAGCAAAAAATGACAGAATTGTCTCCATGGAGGTGGTCAGAACAGTCCACAAGAATGAATGGTGGCTGTCTGCACCACCATCTTTCTGTTTCTTTGTGAGGTTTGCAAGAACAAGGGCAAGGGCTGGGGTTGTTAACCATTTCCTCTTTTGGTGATGCTCTCTGAGGTGCCATTGGAATGGTCTCAGGCTGAAGCTGGTTGAAATAAGTCTCAGCTTCCCTTCTCTCCAGTGGAAGGTTAGGATGGAATGGAATGTACTGTCATTTGGGGTTATGTCCACATAGACCAGATCAGTGCACTCCCAGGGTTGAGCTGCTGCAGAGTTCAATGAATGGAATTCTGGTGGGTGGGTCTTAGGTCTAATCAAGTCTCAGGAGCTTGGTTGAGTGGTGTCTGTTCTGGAGAGATTAGCTTCGCATGATTTCCACTCCTGGGGTAGGGGAGCCAATCCTCCACACACTTTGCTGCCTGGCTTGGTCCCTGAATGTGTTCACACCTGTCTAGATTCTTGACCCACTTAAGCTGCTCATGTGAGCCACAAGGCTTAAAGAAGAAAAGGGTTGAACTCCTTTTTGCTGTTCTTTTTTTTATTGAGAAATTTATTTGTTGAACAATCATACAAATTTTAACAAAATAATATATTATGTATATAGATTCTGAAAATTGGATTTACCCCCGAGAGTGCCCCCCCAATTACCCACCCTTATCCCTCCCTTCCCCTTCCCACAACATCTCTAAAAAAAGTTACACAACCTATTGCGTAACATTACATAATATCTAGATTTAACACCTTTGTCAAACTTTTTGCTGTTCTGACTGGAATCTCTCTGTGTAAAATCTTCTCTGTGCCTGTTCGCTCCCATTCAGCGCAGTATACACTGAACCACACTCTAGGGGCAATATGGCAGTCACTGCTATGATCTCCCATCTCTACAGCAGCAGCTGCAGCATAGCCAATTCAAGATGGCTGTGCCTCAACGTTCCACAGCCAGTTGGGAAACAACACCTGTTCACAGTGCAGCCTCAGGATTAGCTACATTCAGGCCTCTTTTCTGATCTCTGGCTTTTCTGTACCAAATCTGTGTTTCTCTCTGTGTTCTCCCTCCCTCTGAGGTGAACCGATGCTATCATTGCAGCCACTGCTGCATCTGGCTTGGCTCCAAGGTACTCTTTCCTCTTTGTTTATTTATTGTATCCAACTTTCTGAGTCTCTAAGACATTCAGACTGTTGAACATTGAATTTTAGTGAAAATCCCTTTTATTCACTTTGCTGAGAAGCAGTTTAACATCTCTATGCAGCAAAATGGGAACAGGAAGATCTACTTGAGAGAGACGTGAAGATAAACTAATCCATAGAGCTTAGGGCAGCTTTCCTCTTTCCTCATCAGCTTTTAAATGATTATGTTAGAAATTAGCATATATGTATTTTATTACAAACTACATTTTAAAATTAATTTTGTAATGTGTGTACATATTTATCATTAATATAACATAAAATACAACAAATGTGTGTAATAAGTACATAAGTATATAACATAATATATGTAATATATGATAAACAGTCTGCATGCATTATGTACACATATGATTATGAACATAATACATGTGATATATATTATGTGTGTATATAGATAGTTTTGCTAGTAAATTTCCATGTTAAAAATGATAATAGTAACTGAGAAACAGTAGCAGTAGAAGACCATCGAGATTTGTAATTAGGATCCTATTTTAAGGAACAAGGTAAAGAAAAAGAAATAGAGACTGGCAACTGAAGACACGTGTTGACATTTTCATTGTCCGCTGAGGACTCTATTGGAATTCTTTTGACTTTGCTTGAGTCATCTATTAAAGAAAATAATGATAAATTTTATATTATTTTAGCCACAGAAAAAGGATGTCCATAATCGTCCGGACTCCTCAGGGACATCTTCGGCTCTACTGCAAAGGGGCGGTAAGTGTTGGGATTCTTAATTCACATGAACTCTTTCTCTCTGCATTCCACTAACTTGTAGGAAGCTGTTTACCACTTAACAATATCTTTAAATGGTGTTTTTTTTTTCATGCTGCTGCCTTTCTTTGGTTGTCAACAACATTACCTAAGACTGAAACTTCATTGCATGGTAGCCAAAGAGCTTCCCTGGCAGCTAAAGCCCTTTGAAAGTCATGTTAAGCTTTAATGTCAGTGAGATGTTCACTGTTACTTGGTTGTTTCATTGAAAACTGATGATAAGGGGCTGGAGCGGTGCCTCGATGGTTACAGTGCTTACCTGGCACGCGCAAGTATGCGAGTTCAAACCCCAGCACCATGTATACAACGAGGTCTCAGAGCAATGAAGGCCACATGAAAAACTAAATAAAATTGTTAAAAAAAAAAAAAAAGAAAACTAATGAAAAGATTGTGACTGACAAGAATCTGTCACAGGAATTTAAAAAAAAATTTGATGTTTTATTTAGAAGCATTATTCAAACAGCATTTATTTTCTTTTGTTACACTTGGTGCTCTTGTTATAATTATATAATAATGAAAACATAATTAGTTTCACAAAGGCCCATAAAAGATGTCTCTAAAATTCCTCAAACTTACCCCAGTGTGCCACAAAGATGTGATCATTCTGTGTGACAGGAAGTCTGAGAATACCTCTGCATAGCTAGATAGTGTCTAACATGGAATTATTGAGAAAACATGTAATACATTCAGTGAAGTTCAAGTGACACCTTCATCCAAAAACAGTGGAAAGGAACCAGAAAAACTCATAGATTTACATGAAGTTCATCTTTAACAAAATTATCTTCAAAAATGGAGTTTTACCATATTTACCAAAAAAAGTTAATCCACAAAACTAAAGAAGGCTGGCCTACACAGTAAACAAAGTGATAAAAAATGCTAGTTAAATGTCAATCAGATGCCATAATTATAATTATAGCATTAATTTGAGGACATATTGGATGTTAAAAGCCCAGAGATTACTTCATACTTATCTTCATATACTTCCTTTAAATAAATGATAATATAGAGGAACTGGTCAAGTTAGCCCTCTGTTCTTCTGCTTGTAACTTGGAAGCACATTCACCTTAGGAAAAGTATGAGACGGTCACTAACCACTCCAATATGGGCAGTACCAGCCCTTGAGGCTCACATTGAAAATGTACAGTTAAGATACCAGAGCCTGGCACCAAGACAGATGGTAGCAAGCTCTTTCCACATAATGCCTTGGATCACATGTAGTACCTGGAACATAGAATTTTCATTCTAGTATGCATGAAGGTAACATAGTCACAATAATAATAACCAGCAGCAATTTTTTTGGGGGGGGTGGTGGAGGGAATTAGCCACCATTAGGTTTTTTAAATTTTAAAAATAGTACTAGCAATAATAATTATTGATGTTATTATTAATTCCTATCATACTACTTTTGTAACAAAGAATGTTATAGACACTGTATATCTCCAAATCTCTGAGAACCTTAATAAATATATAGAGTTTGTAGAAAACATAACCTTATTGAAATGGCCTTTATTTCAACTTATTTTATTATTTTCAAAACAGCCTAGGTAGCAGTTTCTAAGGCACCAGAACTTAAGGTTCTATACTTTTTTTGGTTATCGTCCCTAATTCCAATGCTGTCACAGGAATTTGATCACAGTTTCACCTTAAAGTATTTGGATTTGGTGGGTCTTATGAATTTTTTTAACCTTTGTAAATCTTTTTTAAGAGCACTTACACATTTGTTTATACCATATAACTTTATTTTGAGGTGTGATTAAAGTTTAGAAATAAAACAAATTGCATGTATTTAAAGTACACAAATTGATAGGTTTTGATCCTGATTTGCTTTTTGTCACAATATATTTGTTTACATTTCCTAAAATACTACATAAATGAAGCATGGTGTATGTGTGACTTTGCATTTTACATTCAGGTCTCTGGCACATTTTGAGTTCATTTTTGTGAAACATCTGTCCTGTTTTTTTTTTTTACATGTGCATATCCAGTTGTTTCTCACCGTTTGTTGAAAATACTCTTTGTTACATTGTATTGCCTTCACTACTTTGTCAAAGATCAGTTAACTGATCTTTTCATACATTCATGTGGATCTATTTCTTGACTTTGCATTCTGTTCCATTGATTTATTTGCCATTATGTCTCCAATACACTGTCTTGATTACAGTTGCTTTATAGTAAGCCTTGAAGTTGAGTAGTGTCATTCTTCCAATTTTCTTCTGTTTCAGTATGATATTGGCTTTTCTGGAACTACTGTGGTTTCATATAAACTTTGGAGTCAGTTTATTGATGTACACAATATAATTTGCTGGAATTTTAGTTTAGATAGCATTGAATCTATATATCAAGTGAGGAAGAACTGACATCTTGAAAATATTGAGGTTTCGTATCCAGGAATATCCTATCTCTGCATTTATTTAGTTCTTCTTTGGCTTCTTCAATCAGAGTTTGTAGTTTTCCTCATACATACCTTGTATAAATTTTGTTAAGTCTATACTTGAATATTCCACTTTTGGGGGTGTTGAGGGAAATGACATTGTTTTTAATTTCCAATTCTACATGTTTACTGCTGTTTACAGGAAAAAGATTGAATTGGTGTGTTAACTTAGTATCCTTCGACATTGGTATAATGTCTTTATTAGTTCTAGGAGTTACTTTATCAGTTCTTTTGGATTTTCTATGTCATCTATGAACAACAACAGTTTTATTCCTTCTTTCCCAATCTGTATACTTTTTATTTCTTTTTCTTGTCTTACTGGATTTGCTTGCACTCCCAGCACATGTTGAAAGGAAGCTACTAGAGGTGACATCATGCTTTGTTCCTAATCTTAGAAAGTCTTTCATTTCTTATTATTCAGCATGATGTTAGCTATAGTTTTTTGTGTATATTCTTTATCGAGTTAAGGAAGTGTCTCTATTGCTAGTTTACTGAGAGTTTTTATCATGAAGTGGTGTTGGATTTTTTTCAATTGCTCTTTCTGAATCTGTTAATATCATCATGGGACTTTTCTTTGTTAGCCTGTTGGTGTGATGGAATACGTGAAATGATATTTGAATCTACAACAAGCCTTGTATATTTGAGATAAATCCCACTTGGTTGTGTTGTATAATTCCTTTTATACATTATTATATTCCATTTGTTCATATTTTGTTGAGAATTTTTGTATCTATGTTCATGAGAGATATTGGTCTGTTGTTTTCTTTTCTTTGTCTGAATTTTGTATTCGGGTATACTGACCTCATAAAATGTGTTAGATAGTATTCCTTCAGTTTCTATTCTTTGAAAGAGATTATAGAGAATTGGTATAATTTCTTACTTAAATATTTGGTAGAATTTACCAGTGAATTCATCTGGGTCTGGTGCATTCTCTTTTGAAGTTATTAATTATTAATCCAATTTATTTACTATGCGCAGGACTATTCATATTGACCGTTTCTTCTTTGTGAGTTTTGGCAGATTGCATCTTTCAAGGAATTGGTTTATTTTACTCAGGTTATTGAATTTGCAGGCATAGCTATAAATACTGATAATTTTTATCTTCTCCTTTTTTCCTGATTAGGCTGGCTAGACAGTTATTAGATTTATTATTCTTCTCAAAGATACTGCTTTCAACTTTATTGATTTTTCTTGAATATTTTTCTACTTTCTGTTTCATTGGTTTTTACTCATTATTTCCACAACTTTGCCTATTTTTTTGTTTTGTTTTTTCTTTTTTTTCCTAATTTTATAAGGTAGAATTGATTTGAGATTCTTTTCTTCTAATATAAGTGTTTAACGCTATAAATTTCCTCCTGACTACTGCTTGAGTAGCATCTCACAAATTCTGATATGTTGCATTTTCATTCAACTCAGAATATTCTAATTTTTCTTTTGATTTCTTCTTTGGCTCACAGGTTATTTTTAAGTGCTTTTTGGTTGCTATTTTGTTTTGTTTTTTTGCTTTTTGTTTTTGTGATACTGAGGTTAAAACACAGGGCCTTACTCAGGCTAGTCAAGTCCTATACCACTGAACTATATCCCCAACCCTTTTTATTTTATTTCAAGACAGGGTCTCACTCAGTTGTCCATGCTGGCCTCAAACTTGTGATTCTTCTGCCTCAGGTTCCCAAGTAGCTGGGATTACAGATATACCTTATCAACCACCTGATGTATGTTAACTTAGTCTATTTAGGAATTTCCTAGAGAGATCTCTACGATTGGTTTATAATTTAATTGTATTGTATTCATAGAATATCCTTGGTATAACTTGAATGTTTTAAGTTTCAATGAAACTAATTTTATAGATCAGATTATGGTGTATTTTGTTAAATGCTTTGTGTGCACTTTTAAATAATAGGCATTTTGATGTTTTGTGTGTGGTGTTTTAGAACTGTGGATTAGATTCGGTTGGTTGACAGGATTATTCAAATGTTCTATATCCTTACTGAGTTTTTAACTCCTTGTTCTACTGATTGAGAGAGGAATATCAAAATCCCCAATGATAATTGTATGAGATTTGCTCTTATTAGGTATCTAAACATTTAGGATTGTTATCTCCTTTTGATGAATTGAGCTCTTGTCATTGTGAAATTATTCTTTATCCTTGTTAATATTTTTTATTCTGAAACCTTCCTGTATTGTTTGACAATAATATATCTAATAATATATCTACCCCACATTTGATTAGTTTTGGTACAGTATATCATTTTCCTTCCTCTTAACTCATTTGTGTGTATATGTATAAGGTTTTTTTTTTTTTTTTTTTTTTTTTTTTTTTTTTTTTTTTTTTTTTTTTTTTTTTTTTTTTTTTTTTTTTTTTTTTTTTTTTTTTTATTTTTAATGTTTTTTTTTTTTTTTTTTTTTTTTTGCAGGGGGAACAGGTAGTTGATTCTTGTGATTTTGAGTCATTATGAAATTCTCTGCATTTTAAGTGAGGTGTTTAGATCATTTTTAGACTGTACACATTGATATGGTTAGGTTTTAATATATCATGCTGACATCTATTTTTTATTGGTTCCATTTGTTTTTTTCCATCTTATTCTATTTTTCCTGCCTTTTTTGGATTTATTGAATATTTTTCATTTTAATTTCTTTCCTTTTAAAAATGTTTTGTGGGGATGGAGCAGTGGCTCAGTGCTTGTGGTGCTTGCCTGGCAGGCACAAGTATGCAAGTTCAAACCCCAGCTCCTCATACAGAACAAAGTCCTGAAGCAACCAAAGCCACGTGAAAAACTAAATAAAATTGTTTCTCTCTCTCTCTCTCTCTCTCTCTCTCTCATTCTCCCTCTCTCTTTAAAAAATATTTTCTTTGTTTATACCAGGCATCTTAAATTCATTATACTTTTACCTATGATTGATATTTTATTACTTCAGTTTTAAGAACCTTACAATATTATAATTCAGCCTCTTCTCTTAATCTTTGTGCTATTGTAGTCAGACATTTTGATTTTATAAATGTTATAAACCTCACACCACATTGTTCCTAATTTTTTAAAGTTGATTATTATTTAAAAATAATTAAATTAGAAGAAAAATACACATTCAGAACTGAATCAGCCCATTGAAAACTAACATCCCCAGCCTTTCCCCTCCCCACCATAGAAAGTCATTCTTCCAGTCACTTACAGACTTCCCATTCCAGTAAACTGGCAAATAAAATATTCATCATTTTGTTGCATATTTTAATAGTACATTTTATATTTGTTAAGAGTTTTCGTTTAACATGCAAGGAAACGAAATAGATTATTCATGTTTTTCTTGATCTTAGAACAGTGCAGGAAAGATCTGTGATCACTAAATTCTATCTGCAATAATTACTCCATACTTGATTTTTGATCAGTGTTTCTACCTTGGGGTATCTGTCGAACAGACCCACTTGGTCTGGGACTGCCTGCCTCTATAGGTTTAGAAAGTTTGTTCACATTCAGATCATCCAAGATGTGGCATTAAGCTCTTCTGATGATGTCTGGTAGGGGTGTTTTACTTAGATTTTAATATTTTTTTTGGTAAATTTGAAGATATGTAAAGCAATGATATCTTTCTTTCATTAATCTTCCCACTTTGTGGTCTTCTCCAAAATGTTGGTCAAACTTCGTTTTTCATTCTTTAAAGCTTATTTCTTAACTCATTCTGCTATTGTGCTGCGCAAACTCCTTCACGCTTAATAGCTACCACAATAAAATTATAAGGCAGTATTTAGAAGTTTGACTCAAAGTCTTATATAAGATGTTAACCACTGGATATCTTTTTTCTTTTTTTTTTTTTTTAACAATAGGATTCAGTGATTTATGAGAGACTTTCAAAACATTCTCTGTTTGTGGAGGAGACATTAAGTCATCTGGAAAGTTTTGCCACAGAAGGTAAATGAAGGTTGCTTAGAATTCATTTCTCTTTGGAAATTCTGTTCTTAAAGGTTGAGACTATAACCTGAATGCATGTCACTGATGCTTGCTGGGCATGGCGAGTTCATTTATTTGTGTGACTTTGCAGTGCCTTCTGCTTGCTTGAAAGTCAATAGTTTCTCAAAGGAACCCTAAGACATTAGTATTATTTTGCCCTTTTTCCTCCCTCCATCACTTTTGTGCCTATGAGAAAACAGTAAAATGTGTGTTTTTACTATGTATTTCAATATCTTTAGTTCATCATTATCTATTTCAGTATTCTGTGCTACCTTTAATTATTTGTATTAGGAACGTGGCCCATAGAGGGAGATAAACACAGGCTTTTCCAGTATGTGTTATACATTTTGTAGTTAATTATTTCATACATACAACTCAGAAAATCAACCTAATTGATATTTTACCTTCATTTTCTTAATATCTTTCTAATGTTAACTTAGCATCTTTGAAGGAAATGTAGTTCCATGAATGAATTTCAAACAAGGACAACATTCGTTTGAAAATTGGCAGAGGCTTTGAAGAGTAAGATTTAAGAGTAAAGCTACTAATATCCGGCAAGCTGAGGCTAACTTTGTCCTTGAAGTTTATAAGCTGGTGCTTTATGCCATGCATGTGTCCATCCTGAAAGTGTGGTTATATTTTGCAAAGTTGTACATTGGTCCTTTTACTGTAATTAGATAGATATGCTGCAGGCAGTCTATGTCAGGTAGGAGCATATAGGAACTCTTATAATTGAACACAAAACAGAAAAACAACTTCTATATTCTGTAGGGAGTAAGTTTCTAGGGAGTCCTCAGGTGTATGGATGCCAATTTAGCCTTGGCAAAGTATCATAATATGGTTTAAAATATTTTTTAAACATCCCCACAAGATGGGATTTAAATTTAATTTTCTATTGTTTTGGAGATTATTTGGCAGCAATTGAAAAATAGAACTCTGGTTTATTCTTTCATTCCTTTGTTCAGCAAACAGTTATTGAGCATTTGCTAAGTGCCATATACTGTTCTAAGCCTCTAGGCTAATGGTGAAGAAAATGTAGAAAGCCCAAGCTCTGAAAGGATTGCCAAGCAGATAATGTCAGGCGATTCTAAGTTCTATGAAGAAAAAAACAGGTTAAAAAGAGCAGGGAATAATGCAGGGCTCTATCTATAGGGTGATTTAGGCAGATACCAAAGGAAGGGAGGAAGGACCATGTGTCTTTCTAGGGAAGGCATTTCAGGTAAAATGTAGAGAAAGTGGAAGAGTCTGGAAATGAAAGGGCACGCAGGGATGCCACAGTGAGTACGGAGGGGCAGAGGACAGACAGCAAAGAACCAGTGGCAGACTGGGCAGGTCCATGTGAAGTACATCTGAAATGATGTACGCTGATCATGTTCTTCCTTGCAGGTCTGAGAACTCTCTGTGTTGCCTATGCTGATTTAACTGAGAAAGAATATCAAGATTGGTTGGTGGAGTATAAAAGGGCTAGTGCAGTTTTACATGACAGAATTCAAAGAATGGAGGAATGCTATGAGATTATTGAAAAGGTAATGTAGCCCATTTGTACTCTGAATGGCAAGATAAGTAGATGATGGAAATCCGCTTGTCAGTGTTTTCATATCATAATGTAATTTGTAAAATAGTGAAATTCACGGGTGTTTTCTTCAGAAATATAAACTTGGTCTATGCCTAAATTCGTAAAATATCTTACAAAATGCTTTTCTTCTGAATCATGGACTAATCCCTTCTTTTGAAACCTTCATTTAAAATAATATAATGACTTTACTGGGATATAATTCATATACTATACAAGGCACTCATTTAAAGTACACAATTCTATGGTTTTTAGTATATTTAGAGTTGCATAACAATCTAAACAACAAAAAAGGAACATTTTCAACGTGTATCCCAAACCCCAAATCCATTATTATTCATTCTGTTCTCCAATTTCCTCCCTGAGATACAACCACTAATCTGCATTCTTTTCTCTATAGATTTGCCTCTTCTGGACATGAAATACAATTATATGATATGTGGTCTTTAGTGACTTGCTTCTTTCATTTGGCATAAGGTTTTCAGGGTTTATTCATATTGTAGCATGTATCAGTATTTCATTCCTTTTCAGTTCTGAATATTATTCCATTGTATGGATATACAATTTATTTATCCATTCATCTGTTCACAGATTTGGATTGTTTCTACTTTGTGATTACTATGAGCAGTTCTGCTATGAACACTCAGGTGCAGTCTTTAACGTGGACACATACTTTCATTTACCTTGAGTAGATACCTAGGAATAGAATTGCTAGACCATATGATAACTCTACTTATAACTCTTTGATGGGCTGGAAAATTATTTTTCAAAGTAGCTGCACTATTGCAATCCACTCTCCACTCCCAGTGTGTGAAGTTTCTGTTTTCCCCCATCTTCATCAACACTTGCTACTCTCTGTCATTGATTGTAACCATCCATGGCTTTGATATCTCACTGTGGTCATAATTTGCATTTCTTCAAAGCTTATCTTTTCATATCTTCATTGATTATTTGGTTATCGTTTTTGGAAGAATGTCTATTTAAAATCTTTTGACCATTTTTAATTAACCGATTTATTTTGGATCAGTTTTAAGCCTACAGAAAAGCAGAGCAGGGTAGCGAGTTTATATTCACCACTTCTTCTCCCTTGCACAATCTTCCGTATTTACATTGCATTGTTGTGGTACCTTTGCTACGATTGATGAACAATATCAATTATCATTAAAGTCTATAGCTTATATGGGAGTACCTTTTCTTCATTTTAGAGTTTTATGGATTTCATCATATGTATCCACTTTTTCAATACCATGCAAAATAGTTTCACTGCCCTACAAACCTTCACCTGTTATCCTTCCTTCTCCCTGAACCCCTAATCTCTTGACTTTTGCTTGTTTAGAATGTCATCTAGTTGGAATTACATAGTATGCAATCTTTCAGACAGACTTCTTTCACTTTGTAATATATATTTTTAAAAAAACTTTATTAAGGAGTTGAGTTATTGTACAATCATAGATACATATAAAGTAACAATATGACATGCATTTGTTCTTAAACGAGAATTACCCCCACATTGCTCATACACCAGTCTCTTGATTCTTCTGTATTTCTCCCCTACAAGTGATATAAATGCTTAGATTGTGAATCTTCCTCCATGTCTTTTTTTGTGATTTGACAGCTTATTTCTTTTTAGCACTGCATAATAATCCATTGTGTGGATATATAACAGTTTATCCACTCACGTATTAAGGAACATCTTGGTAGCTTCTAAGTTTTGACAATATGAATAAAACTGTAAATATTTGAGTGCAGGATTTTGGAGAGACATTTGTTTTCAATTCATTTGAGTAAACATTAGGACATAGAGTTTCTAGATCATGTGGTAAGACTATATTTAGCTTTGTAGGAGACCACCAAATTGTTTTCCAAAGTGGCTTTACCATTTTGTATTCCATCAACAGTGAATGAGAATTCCTGTTGCTCTGTTGCTTGTCAGTATTTGGTATTGTATTGTCAGTGTTTTGAATTTTAGCTATTGGAATAATATTTAGCAGTATCTCGTTTAAATTTACAACTCCAAAATGGCATATGATATTGAGCATATTTTTATAT